>JAKSZT010026446.1:7673083-7724871 GCA_026826555.1 Tolypeutes matacus
GAAGAAGAAGAAGAAGAAGAAGAAGAAGAAGAAGAAGAAGAAGAAGAAGAAGACAAAACAAGGAAAGTTGGAATGAAAGAAAAGCAATGGAAGAGGAAAAAAATAAAAGAAAAGAAATAAAGAAACTAAGGGGAAAAGTCAAGAAAAAAAAAGGAAACAAAGAAAGAGAAAAGACAAAAAACAATAAACAAAAAACAACCCAGGACAAACATGCTTCCCTTTTAGGCCCCAAGGAACTATCTCAGGCTGCCATTGCTCATCAATCAATCACTGTACAGCCTGCCCTCCATAGGTAAGGTACCCAGTTTTAGCAAATAAAATAGAGAATAAAAAATAAGTAATAAAAATAAGAAATGATAAAAAATTAAAATCAGATTGAAAAACCTAAAACAAAAAATCCTCGGTTTATAAATTCCTTGTCACAGTATGCCAGCTGCATGCCTGCCAACCTGGTGGTTCACTCTCTGGATCCCTTCTCTTAGGAGGTACCAGGGCATCTGGATGTGACAGCCTGCCTGATTAGGTTCCCCCTCCCCTCTCTCTGGGTCTTTTCTGAGATTCAAATGGGGCTCAGCTGGCCAGACTCACTGAAGGGAAGCCACAAGATAAAACCCACTTGATCATAATGTATAATTTGTTTAATGTGTTGTTAGAGTCAATTTGAAAATATTTTGTTTAAGATTTTTGCATCTAAATTCATTAGAGGGCTTGGTCTGTAATTTCCCTTTTTTTTTGCAGCATTTTTATCTGGCTTTGGTATTAGGTTGATGGATACATAGAATGACTTAGGTGATGTTCCCTCCTGTTCAATTTTTTAGAAAAGTTTGAGCAGGATTGGTATTAGTTCTTTACAGAATTCACCTCTGAAGCCATCTGGTCCTGAGCTTTTCTTTTTTGGGAGGTATATTAGTCAGCCAAAGGGGTGCTGATGCAAAGTACCAGAAATCTGTTGGTTTTTATAAAAAGTATTTATTTGGGGTACAAGCTTACAGTTACAAGGCCCTAACGAGTCCAACTCAAGGTAGCATAAGGGGTACTTTCTCACCCAAAGTCTATTGCCATGTGTTGAAACAAGATGGTGGGTTATCTGTCTGGTGTCTCAGGCCTTCTTCCTCTTAAGGCTCCATGGACTCGGCTTCTGCTGATCTCAGCTGTAGGCTCACATAGAGCTCATCTCTCTTCCTGGGGCTGTAGATGTTTGAGCTTTCTCCTTTCTGTCACATGGCAGGACCGAAATGACAAAGTTCTTTCCTCTTCCGTGTTTATGGAGCTGTCTCTTTTCCTGTTTTTCTTCTTCTGTGAGTGTCCATTTATATCAGCCCACCAAGGAGGCAGGTGCAGGAATCCATCCTGCAAAGTCTTGCGGGGGTCTGTCCAGCAGAGCCCACAATGGTGCAATAAAATTACTCCAAACACAAAGGTTGAGAGACTTGAGGGGGAGAACAGCTGAAGAAGCTGTGCTCTGGAGCTGATCCCCAGCATGCTTTTTATTCAGGATTTTTTTTACAGTCAAAGTCAGGGTGCAGGTGCAGGGAAGCAGGCAGGTATAGGGGCTGTAAATCACATCATAAGAATTCCAGGCTGAAAATGGGGGAGTGAGATTACAGAAACATTAAGTGATATACATAGGAGATAGGATGGGAGATAAGGGAGATAAGATAAGCAGGAAAGTTCCTGTTTATGGCAGGAACTGATAAGGTGAATTCTGTGTGGGCAGAGGAACAGGCCTCCAAGCTATATCTTAGATGTAAAGATTAGAGGGTTCCCACAGGCGGGGACTCAACTCTGAATCACACTCTACTGACATGGTTGAATCAAAGCCCTAATCTTAACATAATTTAATCAAAGACATCTCAGCTGAATCTAATACATTCAAAGAGTATCACACCCAGAGGAACAGACCAGTTTACAAACACAATCCTTCTTTGGAATTCTTAAATAATATCAAACTGCTACAGGATTTTTTTTTTTGATGAATGATTCAATCTCATTACTCTTGATTGTTCTGTTGAGGTCTTGTTTCTTGTAGACACAGCGTAGGTTGTTTCTGTGTTTCTATGAATTCATTCATTTCATCTATGTTGTCCAACTTATTGGCATACAGTTGTTCATAGTATCCTCTAATGGTCCTGTTTTATTTTTGTGGTGTCAGTAGTGATGACTCTTTCTTGTTTCTGATTTTGTTTGCATCTTCTCTCTTTTTTTTTTTCTTTGCTAGTCTAGCTAATGGTTTGTCAATTTTATTAAACTCAAAAACAAAAGCTTTTGTTTTTGCTAATCTCACTATTGTTTCTTTATTCTTAATTTAATTCTGCTTGCTTTGGGATTAGCTTGCTGTTCTGTTTCTACTTACTCCAGGTGTACAGTTGGGTCTTTGATTTTAGCTCTTTCTTCTTTTTCCTTTTTTTAAGGAGCTACCAGGGACTGAACCCAGGACCTCATACATGCAAAGCAGGTATTCAACCACTGAGCTACACCTGCTCCACTCTTTCTTCTTTTTTTAATGTAAGCATTTATGGCTATAAATTTCCCTCTCACCACTGCCTTCACTGCTTTCCAGAAGTTTTCATATGTTGTGTTCTCATTTTCATTCACCTCAAGATAATTTCCCTTGCAATTTCTTCTTTGACCCACTGATTGTTTAAGAGTGTGTTGTTTAACTTCCATGTATTTGTGAATTTTCCAATTCTCTGTCCATTATTCATTTCCAGCTTTATTCTGTTGTAGCAGAGAAAGTGTTTTGCATAATTTCTATCTTTCTAAATTCATTGAGACTTGTTCTCAGATCTAACACGTGGTCTATCCTAGAGAATGACCCATGAACACTTGAGAAGAATATATATCCTGCTGTTTTTGGGTGCAGTGTTCTGTATATGTCCATTAGGTCTATTTCCTTTATCATACTATTCAAGATCTCTTTCTTTATTGATCCTCTGTTTAGATGTTCTGTCCATTGCTGAGAGCACTGTGTTGAAGTCCCCCTTTATTATTGTAGAAGCTTCTATTTATCCCCACAGTTTTGCTACTGTTTGTGTCATATATTTTGGGGCACCCTGTTTAGGTGCGTTAATATTTATAAATGTTCTTTCTTCTTTGAGATTTCCCCTTGTATTAATATATAGTGTCCTTCTTAGTGTCTTATAACAGTTTTGCATTTGAAGTCTATTTTGCCCAATATTAGTATAGTTACCCCAGCTCTTCTTTAGTTACTATTTGCCTGGAAAATTGTTCTCCAACCTTTCACTTGAAATCTAGTTATGTCCTTGGGTTTAAGGTGAGTCTTTTGTAGACAGCATATAGATGGATTATATTTTTTTAATCCATTCTGTCAATCTGTGTCTCTTAATTGTGGAGTTTAATCCATTAAAATTTAATGTTATTACTGTAAAGGCAGTACTTACATCAACTATTTTATGTTTATACTTGTATATGTCATATCTTAATTTTGGTTCTTTTCACACTTTTAGTTACCCTCACTACTAATCTCCCTTTATACACTCTCCAACAAACCTCTCTCTTCTGTCTTTTCCTTTCAGTCTGCAGAACTCCCTTTATTATTTCTTGTATGGCAGGGCTCTTGTTGATAAATTCTCTCAATTTCTGTTCATCTGTGAATATTTTGAATCTTGCCCTTATTTTTGAAGCACAGTTTTGTTGGATACAAAATTTTTGGCTAGCAGTTTCTCTCTCTCAGTACCTTACATATGGAATACCACTATTTTATTGTTCCCATGGCTTCAGATAAGAAATCAGCATTTACTCTAATCAAGCATCCCTTTGATGAGCCTCTTTTCTCTTGCTGTTTTCAGGATTCTCTCTTTATCATTGTCACTTGACAAGCTGATTAGTATGTGTCTTGGAGTAGTTCTGTTAGTATTTATTCTGTTTGGAGTATGCTGTGCTTCCTGGTCATATACATCCATGTCCCTCATGGTAGTTGCAAAATTTTCTGCCATTATTTCCTCAAACACTCCTTCTGTCTTTTTTCCCTTCTCCTCTCCTTCTTGGACACCCATAATAAATATCTTTGTGCAATTCATGCTGTCATTCAAGTCCCTGAGACCCTGCTCAATTTTTTCCATTTTTTTCTCTATCTCTTCTTCAATCTTTGTGATTTAGGATGTCTTACATCTAATTGGCTAATTCTTTCCTCTGTTAGTTCAAATCTCATGTTGTGTGATTCTAGTGTATTTTTAATAACTTTTATTTATGCCTTTCATTCCCATAGAATTTGTTATTTTTTATGTATGTTCACAATTTCTTCTGTATGCTTACCCATTGTCTTTTTTTTTTTTTTTTAAGATTTATTGTATTTATTTATTTATCCCCCCCCCCTTACTGCTTGTGCTCACTGTGTCCATTTTGATGTGTGTTTTTCTGTGTCTGCTTGTCTCCCTTTGTTGTGTCATCTTGCTGCGCCAGCTTACCAGGCTGCGCGGGACATCAGCTCACCCCACCGTGCGGGTCGACAGTTCACCACGCTGGCAGCCCCAGGAATCAAACCCAGGGCCTCCCATATGGTAAACAGGAGCCCAACCACTTGAGCCACATCTGCTTCCCCATTGTCTTCTTAATATCCTTTATCTCTTCCTTCATCTCCTTGAATTGGTTTGTGTGGACATCTTTGATTAGTTGTTCCAAATTCTGCATCTTCTCTGGCTTTTTAATTTGTTCTTTTGACTGGGCTGTATCTTCCTGTTGGTCAGCCTGACCTGTGATTTTTTGCTATTATCTAAGCATCTGTTAATCTTTATGGCTTTACTCTGTAGGTCAGTTTCTCTTTTTTACCTCGGGTTTTGCCTTGTTTAGCTTTGTGTTAAGGCTCTTATTTGACACTTGGTTCAGCTTATTTTTATCTTTAGAATTTCCCATGTTTAACTGATAAATAAAGGAGGAAAAGTGAAAAAAAGGAGGGAAGAAAAAAAGAAGAAAAGGAAAGAAAAAGAGGAAAAGGGGGAAAGAGGGGGAAAAAACAAACTGAGCCTCTCTCACAGGCCACCAGTGATGCTCTCCCTGCAGCCCCACGGTACTCCTGGTACCTATCTGGGTCTCTGTGCTGGCTGTCCACCCCTTGCTCATTGCCTGGAAGGGTGCCCCCTCACTTACTGCCCATGTTCCTCACCTAATGGCTCTAATGCTGCCCTGGTGCCCATCAGAGCTACCCCTTGCTGGCTTCCATGCCACTCACCCCGGTTTCTCAGCTGCTTCCCTGGTGTCTGGCTGGGTACCCATTCGCCGGCTGCCTGCACCACTTGCCCCGCAGCCCTGTTGCTTACCCTAAGCCTGGAAAGCCTTCCTATCTTCCCATAGCTTCCAGAGGATGAGTTTACTCTGCTGTTCTCTACTCTATCTTTGATCTGAGGTTTATAAATTTTAATAGTCTGCTTTAACTCCCAACTCTTATCTATACAGCATGCAATTAGCTTATTTACCTTCGCACTTCCCTTTTTCTTTCTCCTCCTTTTTTAGTTACTTTATTTCTACTTTGTCAGCACATATAACACAAAACATATTAACATAATTTATAACATATAGCTTATTATTTTTCCTACCTCATCTCATTTGCTTTCAATAAATGAGAAATACAATTACTGGAAATACAAAGCTAGAGGACTTAATATTATTCAGTCATGTTGAGCTTTTGATTTTATTGAAAATATTAATATAACGTGCAGCATACCCAGACAGAAAGGAGACTAATGAAGGCAGACTTCTCTTAGGATTGCTGATTGCCTTGACTGTTATATTATATAGGACTTGTCAAATCCAGTCACCAATATATATTATTAACATTATTTATAAGATTTCTTTAATGAGATTTTATAAATGTTATAAAATGATTTAATATGAATGGCAGAATCAAACTCTATAGTAATAACAATTTTTATTAGTATTCATTGAATTTTAAAGGTTATAAAGTAGATTCTAACTATGTATGAGTTCTGGGCTGGGTCCATGTTTCTGAAGAAAATCATCAGTAACTAGAATTTATAATTTTCTTTGAGACTCATGTAAAGCCAGTGAAAATTTTATACCTATGCAAAAGCCAAAATAACAATTTTGGGACAGGCTGTTTCTTTCCTCTACTTGCTACTCATTCCCTGGTGCTGGAGCTAGAGGATCTCTCTCTCTGTGGGGCTCTGCTGGCTGGTAGATGTGATGGAATGAGCTCTCTTTCGTCTCCTTGGATGACTGGGTTATTGTGTGGCCTATATTTATATATATTTGGCGAGCACAGATAGGTCTCCAGTGGGTGTCCCTGGACAATCAGATATGCCCATCTCAGGGACATTTCCTGTCTGTCTGATTCAGGGGTAGGGAGTTATGCTTTTAATACTAAACTCTTATATTACTTAACCCCCCTATAATATGGGCTGTGTCTGTATAATAAAAGACTTTAAACATTTCTTCTGCTATTGCATAAAGTACAGGCATTCCTCTTTTTATTGTGCTTCACAATAAAACAAATTGAAGGTTTGTGGCAACCCTGTGTCGAGCAAGTTTATCGGTGCCATTTTTCCAACAGCATGTTCTCACTTCATGGCTCTGTGTCAAGTTTTGGTAATTCTCCCACTAGTCACCCTTTTTTATTATTAGCATACTTGTTATGGTGATGTGTGATGAGTGATCTTTGACATTACTATTGTAATTGTTTTGGGGCACCATGAACTGTGCCCATATAAGATGGTGAACTTAATCAATAAACATAGTCTCTGCTCTGACTGCTCCATTGACCAGCCATTCCCCCATCTTCCTTCCTCTCTTTGGGCTTCTGTATTCCCTGACACACTAGAATATTGAAATTAGGCCAGTTAATAACCCTACAATGGCTTCTAAGTGTTCAAGTGAAAAGAAGATATACATGTCTCTCACTCTGAATCAAAAACTAGAAATGATTGAATTTAGTGAGGAAGGCGTGCTGAAAGCTGAGCTAGTACAGAAGCTAGGCTTCTTGTGCCAAATAGTTAGCCAAGTGTGAATGCAAAGGGAAGTTTTTAAAGGCAACTGAAAGTGCTACTCCTGTGAACACATGGATGATAAGGAAGCCGAAGGGTCTTATTGCTGGTAGTGGGGGAGATTTTAGTGATCAGGATAGATCAAACCAGTCACAGCATTCCCTTAAGCCAAGCCTAGAGCAAGGTCCTGCCTTTCTTCAATTATTTGAAGGCTGAGAGAGGTGAGGAAGCTGCAGCAAAAAAAGTTTAAAGCAGAGGTTGTTTCATAAGGTTCAAGGAAAGAGGCCACCTTTAAAGCATCAATGTGTAGGTGAAGCAGCAGGTACTGAGGTACAAGCAGCAGCAAGTTATCCAGAAGAGCTAGCTAAGACAGTTGATGAAGGTGGCTACACTAAACAGCAGGTTTTCATTGTAGATGAAGCAGCCTTTTATTGGAAGAAGATGTCATCTAGGTCTTTCATAGCTAGAGAGCTAAATCTGCTCTGCCTGTGCTCCATGAAAGGAACAATAAAGCCTGGATAGCAGCACATCTGCTTACAACATAATTTACTGAATATTTTAAGGCTAATATTGAGAACTACTGCTCAGAAAAAATACTGCTATTAATTGACAAAGCACCTGGTCACCCAAGAGCTCTAGTTTGCTGTACAAAGAGATGAGTGTTGTTTTCATGCTGGTTAACACAGCATCCATTCTACAGCCCACAGATCAAGGCGTCATTTTGAACTTCAAGTCTTAATATTTAAGAAACATATTTTGTAAGACTATAGCTGACACAGATAGTGGTTCCTCTGATGGATCTGGGCAAAGTAAGTCGAAAACCTTCCAGAAAGAATTCAACATTCTAGATGCAATTAGGAACATTTGTGATTCATGGGAGGAGGTCAAAATATCAACATTAATAGGAGTTTGGAAGAAGTTGATTCTAATCCTCATGGATGACTTTGAGAGATTCAAGACTTCAGTAGAGGAAATAACTTCAGATGTGGTAGAAATAGCAAGAGAACAAAAATTAGAACTGAAGCCTGAATATCTGACCAAATTGTTGCAATCTCATGATAAAACTTTAAGAGTTGAGGAGTTGCTTCTTATGGATGAGCAAAGAAAATGGTTTCTTGAGATGGAATATATTTCTAGTGAAGATTGTTGAAATGGCAACAAAGGGTTTAGGATATTACGTAGGCTTAGCTGATAAAGCAGCGGCAGGATTTGAGAGGAGTGACTCCAATTTTGAAAGAAATTCTACTATGGGTAAAATGCTATCCAACAGCATCACATGCTACAGAGAAATCTTTCATGAAAGGAAGAGTCAATCAATGTGGCAAACTTCATTGTCTTATTTTGAGAAATTTCCACAGTCACCCCAACCTTCAGCAACCACCACCTTGATCAGTCAGCAGCCAGCAACTTCAAGGCAAGATCTTCCACCAGCAAAATGATTATGACTTGTTGAAGTCTCAGATGATGGTTAGCAATTTTTAGCAATGATGTATTTTCAAAATAAGGTATGTACTTTCTTTTTAGACATAATGCTATTGCACACTCAATAGACTATAGTATCATGTAAACATAACCTTTACATCCACTGGGAAACAAAAAAATCGCATGACTTGCTTTATTGAGATATTAGCTTTATTGTGGTGGTGTGAAACTGAATACACAATATCTCCAAGGTGTGCCTGTAAATCACAAAAGTCTGACAACTATCATGATGAATAGTATATTATGTCATGTAAGGAAATTTTATAACAATACTGATACAATGAAGAAAGCCAATGAAATCAATATGACAAAAATGAGCTTAAGTCCCATTGGACAATAAAAAGGGAAAAATAATCATAAGCACATTCTTAAATTTAATTTTAAAATTTTGTCCCTAAAATGGCTTTGTTTCACAATGACAAATTATAATTCTAACACCTAGAAATAACTTTAGTTGATATTTCTTTTTATATCTATTCCAGTGATTTACATCATTGAAAGCATCCATATATAATTCAAGCTCTAGTTATTTTAACATAGCATCACAACAGAAACCTTCCCCTATGTTTATCCCATATGAATTTTGAATGGAGTTTATTATACTTGCCGTCTCCTTATAACTATTCCTTTGATGAAAAACATTAACTCGATAAACAGAAGCTAAGCTCAGGAGAAATGAGTGACTAAAGGTCTCTGATATGTAATCTTGGTAAACAGAAACAAATAATTAATAACAATGAAAAATTATGTATCTTGGAAATTAAAGAGAAAAAGGAGCTCGCTCAAAGAATAGAACCCGAATGACTGTGACCTACAGGGTGATTCTGAGCAGTGATGAAGCAATATTAAATGACTTTTGTAGCATCTTGTCTTTTAATATCAAAGACATATTGGTTGTACCACATCTAATAAATATTTAATACTTTAACATACATAAACAAGAGTAACTTTCATAATCTCCCAAATAAGATTTCATGATAGAAATGCTGAGAAAATAGATAGAAGGGATAGGAAAGAAATCAATGAAGCGATGTATGTTTAATTCTACTGTTGCTAACACATTGCATTTCTAAATATTAATATTGACTTCAGGGCACTGAAGGGCACTTTCAAGAGCTCGACAAATTCAGCATTCAGTGACGTATGATTTTCATCAATGCATTTCACTAAGTGACAAGCTTACCATCTAGCTATGTATTTCATAGTTATTCAGCAGTTCAAGTTTCTATTACATGATTTTCTGCTTTGGGCTAAAAACAAGTATAAGTCGGTGACCAAATCTTTTTATCCAACTTTATACAAAATGGTACAGAGCATCACTTACTGATTGTGAGACCTAGGAATATAATCAAATTGAACAGGTGGCATTGTCCTGATAAATGGGAGTACAAATAAAATCAAGCCCAAGGAGAGAAGAGATCTTGGAAACTGTTCTTGTTAAAGAACAGAGTCTTACTCAAATTACCTGGAGTGAACCAATCCTTCTGTTAAGGATATATGTAGGCAGGATCTGGAAAGCTTGGGATCTATGGTTGCCCCAGTAATCAGCCCTTTCCTCATGACATATTTGTTTCCCTTTATTTATTGCATTCTCATCTCCAAGTTCATCATGACTTCAACACGCTACATCTTTTCAGCTTTCTCGTAACATTGGCTTGAAATTTTCTTTGGTTTATTAGGGCTCAATTTGCCCTTTTGACATCTCGTTACCTTTGATTTTGCTTTGATCTCTTTATTAATTCTTAATCTCTTTTTAAATTAATTAATTTATTAATCTCTTTCCCAATTCCCAATTCCTGTGAGAAGATGATGAAAGGGCCAACTCGTATTTTAAAGACTGTCCACACTGGTCGTAGGATTGCTGGCTGGTGTGTGACTCGGCAGTGCTTGCGTCAAGTGCCCCCTGATCAAATCAGCCATTCCCAAAGAGGGCCTGAGGCAAATTCAAACATGTTACCCAGGCCACTGAAGCTGCCGTGGGTGGTGGAATATCTCCATTAAAAAATGTGTGGGCAGGCACACCTGTAAAATGTGTATTGATAGAGGCCCAAATCAGGTGCATTTGTATTTATTAGTATATGTGAAAAAGTACCATGGTCAGATGAACTGGTTTTGTGCTGTGTGGCACACAGACCTAAGGTGGCCTCCCCTGACCCCTACTTCCTGTTCTTCTAAACCTTGTATAATCCCCTCCTCTAGACTGCTGGTGGGAGTATTGCTTGGTTCTAACCAATATGGCAAAGGTGATAGAATATCACTTTGGCAATTATACTACATTATAAAAAGTTTAGTTTTGCTAACATGCTTTCTAGATCCCTCTCTGCCTTGCTGGTTTTGATGCAGCATTGGCCATAATGGTGGGACCCACATGACTGGGACCTCAGGTGGCATACAGGAGCAGGGGGGCACCATGCAACCAACAGCCGGTAATATGCCAGGGCCCACAGTCCTACAGCTGCAAGAAAATGAATTCTGCCAACAACTTAAGTGAGAAGTAAGCAGATCCTTCTCCAGACAAGAAGCTACCTCTGGCTGACTCCTTGATAACAGCCTCACAGAGAACCCGGCTAAGCCATACCTAGATCACTGATCCACAGAAACTGTGATATAATAAGTGTGTGTTGTTTTAAGCCACTAAGTTTATGGTAAATTGTTACACAGCAATTGCTCACTAATACATACTATTCCGGTTTAAAAGACAGAAGAGCTGATGTGATTTGGATGCTGGAAATTTCTGAGTAATTTTGATGTTTTATGAAGAGAGTAGAAAAACTATTCAAAATCAGAGCCGTGCCAGAAAAACCAGGTTGTATATATGCCTTTCCTACTCTTTGTAACCTAGGCATTCATTAACTTCCATTTAACTCTCCAAATCACCTCTCCACATTTCTCCACCCTTGTGCCCTTGAGGGCTGGCCCATATAGATGACATCAATGAGTTCTCTTACCCTCTGACTTCTGGTGGTGTTCAGAAAATAGGGGCACCAGCAGGAGATTTAGAGGGTGAGAGATGAGTGAGCTATTTATTTCACTGATTCTCTCCCTGCCTGGTCTTAGCTGGTTAGTCATGAGCCTCTACCAAAGATCACAGCCTCTCTCAGGTGGTCCTTGCAAATAACTCTCTCTTTGTGTTGGGTTCCCTTGACCTAGGGCTGGTGATATTCCCCCTGTTGTCAACTATATGGTACTGTACCACATCTTGTTGCATTTCCTAAATGGTGCCTTCCTCTTTGTAAATAATCTCTTTATTAAACTAACATCACATTATCCAATTTGAGTGTTGTTTTAGTTTCCATGGGCTGCTTAAAGCAAATGCCATGAAATAGTTTGGCTTGAACAATGAGAATTTATCAGCTTACAGTTTTCAGGCCGAGAAAATGTCCAAATCAAGGTATCATCAAAGTGATGCTTTCTTCCCAAAGACCAGCTGCTGGTGACTCTTGGCTGCCCTGCCAAATGGCAAGGCACATGGCGGTATCTGCTGGTCTCTCCCTTCTTTTATGGGTCTCATTGATTTCAACTTCTTGCTTTGTGGCTTTCTCCCTCCCTCTTTCTCTCTCTCTTTCATCAGTATTCATTCCATATATAAAGGACTCCAGTAATGGGATTAAAACCCATCCTGAATGAGGTGGGTCACACCTTAACTCACCAAAAGATCCTACTTACAATGGGTTTACATCCACAGGAATGGATTAGATTTAAGGACATGTTTTCTGGGAGGTACATATAGCTTCAAACCACCTCAAGTGTGTCACCTCTTTCCAGCTAGTTAATACAATAGTTCAATAAAGTCTGAATGATACTTTCCAGAATTAAAAGTGAGGAGTCTGTATACACACACACATACGTATATATGTATATAAATGTATGTATGTATATGGAAGTAGGAGACTTCATTCCTGTGCATATAAAACTTTTTTTATGTGGGACTTTTTGGTTAGATTCAGTTAATGGACCTTTTGGTTAGATCACCTTTGATTAGATTGCTTTTGTTGAGGGCCTTTGATTAGATTGCTGGGGACCAGTGTGGGTCCTAATCCTTTCACTGGAGTCATAAATAAATGGAGGAGAACACAGAAAAAGAGCTGCCATCATACCCTGCCATGTGAGAGACACCTCCAGGATCACCTAGAGCTGCAGAAAGACACAGAATCCTTGAGAGGCTGAGAGAGAGCCTGGAGGCTGGAATCAGTGGAGCAGCCCAAAACTAAAGAGACATGCCTAGGAAGAGATGAACCATAAGCCTGATCACCCACAACTGAGCTCGGGGGAGACGCGAGCTGGTGGAGAAAGCAGGGAACAGCTCCCATCTTGCCTTGCCATGTGGCAGGAGTCCAGAGTTCCCAGAAGCCTATTTTTGGTGAGATAGAATCTCTGATGATGCCTTGATTTGGACAGATTCACAGCCATGGGACTGTGAGCTTTTACCCTAATAAATTCCCTTTATAAAAGCCAACTCACTTATGGTATTTTGCTCCCAGCAGCTTTAGCAAACTATATCATAAGGGAAAGTATGAAGGGGGCGGGGTATCATATTATTTTTCATTGTCTGTCAGACTTTAGAACTATATTTGAATAAGGAATATATATTTTAAAAAAACTGACAGGAAATCCATGCCCAGGAATCCTGTTTTGTAGATTCTGTGTGAAAAGTAGAGAGGAACCAGGCTTCAGTTTATCATAGAAGCCTTTCTGTAGGATACTCCATTCTTTATATTCCTGCATACTATTTTCTAAATAAAAATAACTTTGAACTCAGACTGAAAAGGATTATGAAGGGAAATTTAGTATCTCCTTCCCCAGATACTCTTGAGAAAAGGAAAGACAACCGTCTGTCTAGGCAGGCAGAGACATGGGTCTGCAAGGACCATTCTTTGATTCGTTTTTTTTTTTAGATGTTTGAAACTGAGTGTTGATACAATCTTGTTGAATGCCATGTATATCATTTTATTTTGAGTTCATTATCATCAAAGGGAAGAGCAAACAACCCTCTCAAATTTGTTTGACATGCACGTTGAGTTTGGGAACTCAGTACAATATTTGGATTTTAAAAGAATCTGGCTTTTTCACAGGTTTGCAAAAGATAGAAAGAAGAACAAGAATATCTTAAGAGTGTCTTTCTGATGTCTTGGGAAAGTTAATATTTTTCTCCAATGTAGTACAGCTATGAGATTTGAATAAACTGGGAGAATGATCTCTTGAATGAATTAAAGCTTTAAGGAAGCAGATTGGCCAGGAAAATGCATATGCCCCCTTGCCTGCCCCTCACTTCCCCCACATGCCACGGGCTGTTCCTTAGCCTCTGTTATGAGATGTTGGAGCTGGGAGGAGAGATCATCTAATAGCATTTCTTCTTTTTCCCAGATGAGGAGATTAAGTTACTTCAAATTTAGGGAACTTTCTTCAACCCACATAAGGCTAGTGTAAGCCTGATGAAGCCTAACTTTCTGGTTCTGAGCACGTTCTTTTCTCTCTAAATGAGTGAGCCTTTACTAGAAAGTGCATGTCCGGAAGTTGATTAAGTTTACACTAGCTTTAATGCCACTTCCTGTGCATCTGTGACTCTGTGGAATAAGAGGGGGGAGTATTTTTAGCTAACGAACAGAGTAAGATGTTACAATTTTTCACCGCTTCAGGCAGGGTACACCCCACACCAAGGTCAGAGAGTGCCAGTGGCCTGTGGGGCCTTGTGGAAGCTTGTGCCTTCCTATTCCATTGAGGGCATAGTAACTGCGCGGCCTCAATTCCATGGTTTGTCCTTGGACTGATGGCGATGGCGAATGGGTCTCTTTACTTATGGGCTCCTTTGAGAACAGGCTTGACTCTCACTGAACAGGGCCTGACATCCCGAGGCCAGGGCTGCCCTGATGAAATGAGCTAATCACCAATTTCTAAATATCTTACTAAATGCTTCTCATACACTTAGATTCCAAACAATATTTGTGTTTCAGTTCAAACGGCTGAATTAGAATATTTACTATAGTAGGTTTCACAGTTAAGGACTAAATACCTCCCCTACTAGTTTTGAGAACCAAAAAAATTTTTGTTACTAAATGGTAGTTTTAGGTAAGGCCCAGACCCCCTTCCAGCTGAATAAATTGCCCGAAAAGCACTTGCTCAAGACACAGTTCACACCTCTCACCCACCCACACCAACACACAGACCCACACACATACCCTGTCACATACAACACAGCCACACACACCCCTCAAACATGGAGGCAGGCACACTCACTTCCACACAACTGTAGTCACACATACTCCTTCACACACACACTCACACACTCAGTCATACACAATCACACTCTGCACACCACAGCCTCATGCACACCCCTCACACACAGATACACACCCTTTCACACACACACACACATACACACCTCTCATATACATGCACAATCTTTCACACATACACAACTGAACTAGGACTCTAACTCACATCCTCAGACTCACTGTTCGGTGCTCCTTTCTCAATGAAATGTTCTTGCCCTTACATGAGAAAATATAACGCAGAGGAAACCTTTTTCTTGGACCAAACTGCGTTCTCATCTAAGATGAATCATTAGTTGCTTATCTCAGTCTACTACCCCATCTGTGAAGGGAGAATAAGACTTCATTTTTTTAAATGAGTTCCCGTGTCAGTGGATGGAGAACTGTACCTTGGCTCAGGGGAGCTCTTTTCCTGGGGCTTGGATCCCTGGGCGTGTGGGCCTTTTGGGGTGGTCTGTTTCTCTGCCATTAGCTGTGCACGCACCGTCTTTGACACGGCCGCTCCCGCAGGTCCTTGGTTCTCATTTTCCTGGGTCCTGGCTGTTTCTTCTTCATTCCTGCCTGCAAGGCCCCTCAGCCGAAGCCTCTCCCCGCGACTCCAGCCCCTCAGGCGCACAGGTGTCCCGACCCTGCCCTCCTCCATCCTGGGGCACAGGAACGTGCCTATGCCTAGACGCTTCACGCCGTCCTTTCTCTTCGAGTCTGTTTCATTGGCAGATAAACTTGCAGATTGTCCAAAACTTTCTGGGTGTCTGTCGGACCCCACATTCCAGAAACAGGTGTGGGGCCTCTTCTCAGAAACTGACGGGTGTCCACACTCGCCTCTTCCTCCTTGGCCAAACTCGATCCTCCCTCCCAATTGTGCAGTCATTATATCTTGTCCTGGGATGTGGGAGCTTTGCCCTGACCCAGCACGTATTCTCCTAGCTCTATTTTTTTTTATGCCCTGAGTCTCCCCCCAAGACTCGGGCTTTTGAAAATGGAATGCTTGTTTTGCCTGTTCTGTTCCATCATCCCTCTCATGAGGCGGTGAACATGCATCCATTGCTCCCATGTCAGGGTGAAAAGGAAACATGGGGAATGGAAGCCTTTGTCAATATTTCCAAAATATTGAGTCACCAGAGATATTTGCAAAGACATTTTATTTTGATAAATTCAGATTCTCCCAACTCAAAAAATAGTGTATACACAAAAATTTAAATTTATAGAACTTTTAGAATTGGTCTTTTCAGAATTTTTAAATTGAACATTGACATGAGGTTATGCCACTGCTTTATCTTAACCTGGGACTTCTGCAGGCACTTCAGACTCATAAGCCCAAAAAGCGAATCTTCATGTGCCCAACCAACCACTGTCCTCTCAAGAGTCTTATCTCAGTTAATGGCATCAGTTTCTACGCAACAATCTTTAATTACGTCATTCCCTGCACAGGACAGCAGAGTCCCTTTAAATACCCAAACTGCTTTCAAGCCATGCGATTGGTCTACAAAATTCCGTACAACAGTTTAGTCAAACAGCAACACGAAACTGTTTATCATCCTAGGAAGGGATCACGTACTTTCATATCTTTAAATGTTTCGTTGTGATTTTTCTCTAGTCTCTCGGTAATGGATCTTTACAAATGGGTATGATTTCAAGATGGGAAAGAAAGATAAGAGTATCAGAGGCAAGAGAAAAATTTCTGTTCTTTTCTTCACCTAGTTCAGCCTTCTTTATATTTATTTATATTCATGCCACATGGTAAGTTCAGGATTAGGTTCTGGGGATACAAAGATGAAAAGACACAGTTCATCCATTTTTTAATGCGTTTAACAAATATTTTTGAGCTCTTGGTATGTGCATGGGTCTCAGCATAGACTAGAGACGGGTCCCTATTAGTCACACACCATTAAGTGCAAGTCATGGAATTGGAATAGGGTGATGTAACAGCGAGTGGCTGGGCCACTGCTTGAGACTGAGTGGTCTGGAAGGCCTCGGGAAGGAGGGAAATTTATGCTAAAGCCTGGATGGAAAGCAGGCCAGGAGGAGACCAGGGGTAGTAGCCCAGGGCATGGATGAGCTTGGCATGTTTGGGGAATGGAAGAGGAGACCATTTTGGCTGCAGCTTTGAGAAACAGAAGTAGAGTGATAAGAGGCAAGGTGGGAGAGGGAAGCAGAAGCCAGATGACAAAGGGCTTAGTTGACTGAGTTGGGGTTTGGCTGTTTTCATTCTTTCTTTTTCAAAGTATGGTCAACATGAAGTGATAATTTCAAAACAATATGGTAATTTCATGTTTCCTGTCCAGCATGTAAAGACCATGGAGGTTGTGACTCCTGGCCTCAAAACAAGAGAAAAACTGAAAAATCATAAATCAACAAATATTCTAAGTCCATCAAAAAATTGAGAACACAGGGTAAATCACTGCCCTGAAAACTGGAGAGACAAGCAGCTGAAGAAAATCACAGCTTACCTAGAGACGAGACCTCAGCTGGAGCCAGCAACAGGAAGACTTAAAACATAATTGACTAATTTCTGGAGACTGAGCCTGAGTCAGTTTGAAAGAGGAAAAATATCTGGAAACCCAGACTTCGGGGAGGACCTCAGAGGTTGGTGAGTTTTACTTCCAGGAGCCTTCTGGGCTTCCCACGATGAAGACTGGAAAAAAATTCCCTCCTGCTTCTGGCAGGCAGAGGGGAATAGTAACCATTTTGAAATATGCCCAGAGCTTTCTGTTCTTAACAAATGCCTATCCTTGAGGGAAACTATTTTACTAGAGCCTAACCCACTTGGAGGAAGGGAGAAGCCCAACGCCAGTTCCCTGCAGCCTTCCTGACTCTCCTGAGGGGTGGAAAACAGAGCCGAGAGGTCATAATCCAGGCACACAGTCCCACTGAAAGACAAACCTGATCAGTCTTTTTTTTTTTTGGTCTGGGTACCAAATCACTTTATTTGAAGGAATGGTACAAATGAAAGAACTTGGTGGATGTTGATACAATATATAGAAAAGGTCAAGGTAAACCCAACCAACACACATACACTGCCGTGGTAACCACGGAAGTCACCCCATGGCTCTAGGGAAGCCAGCCGAAGGCTTAGCTCTCCTTATCACAGTTTCCCAGAGTGTTCTTGTCAAAGCGATACCCTGCCAAGCCAGAATCCGGGTCCACCATCTTTTGTGCAAGTTGGTTATGTAGTCATCCAATTCTTTATGGGCTTCACCAGCTCATTCAGGTAATGGGTTTCGATGACGTCACACAAGTGAAGATCATTTTTGTCAGTGGCCAGTTTGTGCAGTTCCAATAGTGACTGAGTCACCTTTTCTTTTCTAAGTTGTAAGGCACAGCCCATTGCATTCAGCTTGCTCTCTCAGTTGTCTCATTTTAGTTTCTGGATATCCTGAAGGAAGATTCGGCCACCTTGTAATTCTGCAGCTTGATAAGTTTCTCAGCATGTTCCTTCTCCTCATGAGATTGATGAAAAAAATATTTGGCAAAGTTCCTCAAAGGACTATGGAATGCTTCCTTACCCCCATGTTTTACTGCCTCATCACTGCTGTGTAATACATCAATAACGTTCAGCCAAAACAATATGGTGACTGCTGAAATAGAGGTATGTACAGAGGGCCAGGAGTGTCCACAATGGGGCGCTTAGCTCAGAATCAGGGTGACAGGGAAGGTTTTCTAAAGGAGTTGGCCCTTGAGCAGTGACTTAAAAGACAAGTTGGTGTAGCCTAGACTAAAGATGGGGTAGGAGAGAAGAGAGAGCATTTGAAGCAGAGAATACAACATGATGTATGGTGGAGAACAAGTATTTCAGAATAGCTGGAGAATCAAGTGCAAGGTGAAGGATAGAAAACGAGACTGGGGGTGGGGGTGGGGCTCGTGACTCATGCTAAGGAATTTGTTTCTTGTGTAAGTCAGGATTACAGGGTTCCCTGCCCTCCTGCTGCAGCCCTGCCCCAGAATCCCAGTGATGGGCGTTAGCAGATGGAAGCACTTCCATGTTCAGAGGTGTGTGTGTGTGTTTCATGCACATATCTGCCACCAGAGGCCTGTCACTCACCTGACCTTGCCTTTCTGTTCCTCCTTATTTTCTTCTTTCCTCTGGGCCATTACTCCTGAAACTTTACATGGCCCCTCCTGGTTGTGCACCCACTTGACCCACCTTCTCACTTTGGTAAAAACTGAGGTGTATGTGACATATGCTCGGTGCTCATTGACAGACATTATGATTACATTCCCAGCTGGAGATCATGCACCACGATAGAGAGGAGAAGAGGATTTCAGAGATCTTTGAAAGGTGAAAAATGGGTGGAATTTGGGTTTGAATGGAGGAGAGTAAGAGAGAAGTAGGGGTCATCAAAACTGAGTAGATACCTAGCAATGGTATTACTGGGTCCCATGGCAAGTCTATATTCATCTTCCTTAGGAACTGCCAAACAGTCTTCCACGGTGGCTGTACCATTCTGCATTCCCACCAACAGTGAATAAGGCATTCCTATCTCTCTACATCCTCTCCAACATTTCCAGCTTTCTGACTTTTTAATAGCGGCCAGTCTAATAGCTGTGAAATGATAACTCATAGTAGTTTTGATTTGCATTTCCCTAAGCACTAGTGATGTTGAACGTTTTTCCATGTGTTTCTTCACCATTTGTGTTTCTTCACCATTTGTATTTCTTCTTTGGACAGTTGTCTTTTGCCCATTTTTTAATCAGATACTTTGTCTTTTTATTGTTGAGTTGTATCATCTCCTTATATATCATGGATATTAAGCCCTTATCAGATATGTGATTGCCAAATATTTTCTACCATTGAGTTGGCTGCCTGTTCACACATTTGACAAAGTCCTTTGATATGCAAAAGTGTTGAATTTTGACTAGGTCCCATTTATCTATTTTTTCTTTTTTTGGTCATGCTTTTGGTGCAAGGTTTAAGAAACTACCACCTACTACAAGATCTTGAAGATGTTTTCCTATGTTTTCTTCTAGGAGTTTTATGGTTGTCGTTTTTATATTTAGGTCTTTGATCCATTTTGAGTTAATTTTTGTATAACATGTGAGATAGGGGCCTTCTTTCTTTCTTTTGGATATGGCTATCTGGTTCTCCCAGCACCATTTATTGAATTGACTTGTTCTGGCCCAGCTGGGTGTGCTTAACAGTCTTGTCAAAAATCACTTGAGTGTAGAAGTGAGGGTCAATTTGAGTCCTTGATTTGATTCCATTGATCAATCTGTCTGTCCTTATTGCTGTTTTTTTGTTTGTTTGTTTGTTTTTACCACGATAGCTAATTAATATGCTTTAAATTTAGGAAGTGAGACTCCTCCAACTTTGTTCTTCTTTTTAAAGACAATTTTGGCTATTTGGGGCCTCTTACCTTTACAAATAAATTTGATTATTGGCTTTCAATTTCTGCAAAATAAGCTGTTGGGATTTTTATTGGGATTGTATTGAAATCTGTAAATCAGGTATACACCCAGAAGAACTGAGAGCAGTGACACAAATAGGCATCTGCACACCGATGCTCATAGCAGCATTATTCACAATAGCCAAAAGTTGGAAACTTTTGGTGTCCATCAACTGATGAATGGATAAACAAATTGTGGAGTATACACACAATGGAATATTATGCAGTGGTAAGAAATGAAGTCATGAAACATCTGACAACATGGATGAACTTGGAGGACATTATGTTGAGTGAAGCAAGCCAGACACAGAAGGGCAAATACTGTATGATTACCCTATTATGAACTAAATATATTATGTGAAATATAAATATATCATGTGAAATATGAATATGGGTAGAATTGCATATGTAAGATTTTTTCTTTGCACTTGAACAAATGTAGGTTAATACTACAAAATGTTAATATCAGACCAGAAATACCCAAACATTATACTAAGTGAAGGAGACCAGGCACAGAATGCTACATATTGTATGATTCCATTTATAAAAAATGTAAATATAAATCAATTTATAAAGATGTAATGAGATTAGTGATTACGTAGGTCTGAGAAAGGAATGCTAACGGGTTTGGAGTCTTTCTTTTTGGAGTAATGAAATTGTTCCAAAATTTTTGAGGTGATGAATGTACAACATTGTGATTATACTAAAAGCCATTGATTATCCACTTTGGATAGAATAGCCAGAAACAGCAGCTATGTACAGTGGGGGAAGCATAGTGAGATTGAGAGGCAAGGAATTTTCCTGTTTTTCTGTTTTTTGTTTATTGTTATTATTGAAATAATGAAAATGCTCTAATAATGATTGAAGTGATGAATGTGCAACTATGTGATTATACCAAATACCATTGATTGTACACTTTGGATGAATTGTATGCTTTGTTGATATGTATCAATAAAATTGATTTGTTTAAAAAATTTTTTTTTAAACTGAGTAGATGATGAAAGATTTGACTGACATAGGAACAGAGGAGGACTGGGTGGCAGTTATGATGAAATGTGGAACAATGGAGATACCTCTTCCTAGGTTTCAGGTAATTTTTGGATACCCATGCTGTAAAAGATGGTAGTGGTGCCCCAGCTGATCCCCTTTACTGGGTTGGTGCACCTATCTTTCTCAGCTGCTCTGGGTGTGGAAGCAAATGGCTCACCCTGTACCTTTCAATACTCTTGATTATGCTTAGCTCAGTGGTTCCCAAACTTGTCTGCACATTAGAATCACCTGGGGAGTGATAACGCCTTCCGAAGCTCAAACCACACCCCAGACCCTTTAAATTACAATCTGTGGATGTCAGATTCAGAATTCGGTAGTTTTTTGAAGCTCCTCAAGTGATTCTAGTCTGTAGACTGGTGGAAGCCTGATCTACCTTAGTTGAAGGCAGCCAATTCCTGGAGATGCCTGGAAAATTACCCTCCGTTTCCCTTTCTCCAGTGGTTTATGGCTGATGACTCACTGATAGGACAAGCTTGTCTCAAGGTAGGATGAGCTCTGATGCAATTCATGTTCCAGAGTTCCCCTTGAGAGCAGGCGAACGCTAGTGTTCTTCTGATACATCTTTGCTTAGTGTTTTCCCCTGCCCTGTCCTTCCTTCTTTCCCTTATAAGTTTCTTTGCAGAGCTCTCTCTTAATAAATCACTTGTACAAAAATCCCCATTTCAAGAGCTGCCTTTAGGGAACTCAAGTTCCCAAACGATGGTCAAAGAAATAAAATCATCTAAAACCAAGGAGGGGATCGGGTGAATCTTTGCGTGTTTTCAGCATCCACCCTGAGAGCAGATGTGATCGCTCAGAGGTAGCATAGAGGAAGAATTGCTATGAGCTCAACGACAGAGCTCTGAGGACAGCAGAGTTTAAATAATGAGCGATTGAAGGAGACTAAGCAATGTCCACAGTTGGGCACAGAGTAAGGAGACGTGCCATAGATGCCGAGGGGAGAACATTTTAAGGAGAAGATTCAACAAATTCATTTAAAATAGAGGAGTAAAAAAGATAAGAATTTATGTAACTATCATTTTTGGCAAGGTGCCTTTCCTGAGCTGTTTCAAGGGAGGGGTGAGGAAGAAGCCAAATTGCTGTCATCTGAAAAGGGAAAGGGAGGTCATGAAGCGGACGCCAGTGTAGACAGTAGGAAAGTTTTTTTTTTTTTTTTTTTTTTTTTTTAATGCATTGGAGAAAGTTGAGCCTACCAATGAGGTGAGAAAAGAGAACCACTGGAGATTTAGGTTTCTAATTAGAAGACATTAATGGGAGTAGGTTTGGAGATCCTAGAGGATGTTATCAGGAGCCCTGCTATCCCTGCTCAGCTGAGTCTTGCACAATCTCTTTGGTATATTATTCATTCATTCATCAAATATTTAAGTACCTGTTATATGCCTGACACTATACAATAGGAAGAAAATTAGAAAAAAAAAAAAAAATCAAGGAAAGCTCCTGTGGGAGGTGGAATTATGTTCTAGACCTGTTCTTCATCTCACTCTGCATTCCTGTGGTGTGAACCCAGTGTACATCGGATCTCTTGAAGACGCCACTTTAGTTAAGGGGCCGCCCAACGGCCCTTAATCTGTGTAACTGGAACCCTTCATAAGCGGAGTGAAAGACAGAGAGAAAGCCACGGGAAGGAGCTGGAAGCCAGAAGTCAACGGAACCTGGAAGAGAAAGGAGGAGACATAAGCCACGGAACCCCAAGGATGGCCGGCAACCAGCCCCAGAATGTTACAGACTCTGGGGAGAAAGCATCGCCCTGCTGATGCCTCGATTGTCAGACTTCTCCTAGCTGCAAAACCGTGAGTCAATAAGTTCCCTTTGTTGAAACCAGCCATTGTGTGGTGTTTGTTAGAGTAGCCCAGGCAAAGCTAAGACAGCCCCAACCCCATAGAAGCTCATAGCTTAGTCACTAGACCTTAGTGGAAACAGTGGACACAAAAACAATCACAAAGCGCTGTAATAATTGCTGTGAAATGGTGGGTATAAAGTGCTATGGAAGTACAGAGTCGAAGCAACTAATTTGATGGGGGCAACAAAATAATTTGCAGAGAAGGTAAAGTTTGAACTGGGAATAGTAGGATGAATTTCAAATGTCCTGTGTCTATTGGGAAGGGGTATAAAGTTTGGGGGCATCTATATATGAACCAGGCTAAAACCTTGTGATTAGTCTGTTATGAAGTTAGCATTCTGTGCCAGGCAGTCATTCATCTTTCTCCTTGCAAAGGCTCTTCCAACATAGAGAATTGTTTTAATCTATAACTAGAGTGAAGGCAAAAGTGGAAGGGGAAATGAGTAACTTTTCTCCTGGCAAGATAGTACAGAATTGTTGTCGTGTGGTGAAGTATGCGTGGTGACACCTGTGCATGCTGCCTTCAGTAAACAACGGAAAGATACGTAAAATGCTTAAGCAACCGACTGCCTCTTTCAGCCATGCCTTTCCAATCTTATTTACCCAGGAGAATCCCACCTGTGATAAAGATCCTCCTCAAAGGCTATAATTGATACTGTCAGCACACAACAGCTCTCCCTTTTCTGCTTCTAACAGAAATTACCTTCATTTTTAATTTTAATACTCTCATTAAGTAAATGTGCATTTATGATCAGATACCCTTCAATGGTGGCCATTAAATTCATTGATTGGCTTGTTGACGGGTTGACATGTGGGTAGTGATATCTAAAAGAGTCAATGTTAAACGTTTCACAATTAGAGGTTCCAATGCTATTGATTGGAATGTCAGATAACAAACATTTCCTTTCCAGTGATTTAATGTGTCTTAATTCTGCTACAAAATAATCTCCCGAAAAAATAAGAGCATTGCACCTAAAATCTGTTTTGTCTGTATATGGATGTGTACTATTTTCTTGATGATTTCTTTTGCCCATCCCCCCAACTTTCTTAGGTTTAGCTAACAATTACTTCCATCAGCTAACAGACCAAAAGAATCAATACACTTAAGAGGTAGTTACTTTCTATTGGCTGGAACACGGAAGGGGAAATAAATATTCCTAGATGTAGTTTCTATCTTCTCACCCCTCATCTCTACTACATTTGATTGTCAAATTTTATTGTGCATGAAAAATCATCCATAAGGCTTATAAAATTGCAAAGCTTTGGAAAGTCCTTGGGGCTTGCTCTTCTAAGTTCAAGAGTAAGGCATTGAAATCTGAATTTTCACAAAATATCGCAGGGAATACTGATGCCCTCAGTCCATAGTCTATCCTTTGTGAAAAACTGCTCCATCCTTTTCTCATCTCTCCTGAAATGATCACTTAGGAGCCCATAAAACCCAGAGGCCAAAATTCATAAATTTCATTCTTGAGATTTGAAAGGAAAGAAAATCGTTACTGTAAACACCGTATTTCCATCGCTTGCAAATCATTCACTACCAGTGTTCTTTATATCCATGCTGGCTGTTTAATCTCTGGCTCACAAGAAAATAGTATAAAGAACTCTTGTTAAGAGTCAGAGATAGTATCAACTTGATGTCGTTTGCAAAAAGGCAGTAGTAATATTTTTAAAGATTGTGAGAGGCACAGTTCTATTTGTTTTACTGAAACTGCATTTCCTTAAAGAATACAAACTTCCAGTTAAAAGGTAGATAAACCAAAAAGCAAAGTCACCATTAGAGAAAATTATGTTAAATGGAATTTAAAAAGCACACAGATTCTTGGAAATCTCTTTTCATAATTTTAATCTGTTTAATTCAGCCTACAGGGAAGAAAGTTCATGCTGTGCCTTAAACAATGAAAGCAATCTTTCATAGAAATAGATTTCTTATGTCTAGCCTTTACAAATATAGAGATACCTTTAGCACATTTCTGAAATCGGCACAAATGAATTTTAATGGTAAAGTGCTGTGCAATCACTGTAGAGTAGCATAATTCTGGAAATAAGTGTTAAGCAATTCAGAATCTCTTCTTTATGTTACAAATTTAAAAGTCCTAGAAAATATTTTTCTTGTCCTTGAGTATTTTTCCTGCAGGGAACCCTTGAAGGAAACTTAGCACACAAGATACTGAGAAGTACAAATAAAGAAGTATAATTGGGGTTCAGTGAAGAAGAGCTGGTTAGGAATCCATACATGGGTGAAATTTGTGCAGATGAGTGGGTGAGTCATGCCTGGTAAGAAGTATGGGGTCTGGGTTTGTTGACAGATGAAAAAGGATCTGCATGGAAGCAATGTAGAGACACCATTATCCTCTTGACATAGCAGCTAAAGGACCCCCTTCCTCGGGGTGGTGGTATGTGAACTTCATAGTTTGCACCTTTTTCCATAGTGTCAGAAAGTGAAGAAACAGAAGCTATGCAGCATATGTAAAGAGATGAATTACAGATAAAGCAGTGTCCTATGATTGGCACTTCCTGTGGGAGTCTTGGATTAATGAAAGATATAAGGGAAACATTTAATTTTTTTCTCCTTTTCATTATTTTATCTCAATTTTTTGAACACTTTATTCCATGTGCAACATTAGATTGCAATTGCCAGGAAGGCAGAAATTTATTTTATTCACAGCTGTGTCCCCAGTGTCCAGAACTGTCTGCAATATACTAATGCTCAGTAATGGTTTGAGTACTTGAATCAATTGGTGAGCAATGCACAATGTATCATGGGGGAAACAAGAGGTCAGTAACCTGTAGTTCCTGTCCCCGTGAAACATACTCCTCTTATTTTTTTGGCTCTGTGTGATTGAAAGGTGAATTATTTTTGAATAGTGTGCTCTTGATTTTAATATAGTCGCTGCAGTATTTAATATGTTCTTGGCTCACCCATGGGATGAGCCAGTTTGTCATCTTCTGTCATAGCATCTATCCTTGCTTATAGTGGAACAAAGGAAAATAAGATTGGGGTCCAGAGAGTATTAGCTGGAGATGCTCAAATAAGCCCTGCATGTCTCTAAGGACATTTTCAAGTCTTACTAGATTAAAAATAAGAACCACCTTTAGAAAAGAAATAAAATTTTCCTTCACTTCCCACAGACAATGAGATTTTGATGTTGATTTCTAATTTAACTGCATTTTGGCCTGACAAAATGGTGTGTTTGATACTAACTCTTTGAAATTTGTTGAGACTTGTTTTATGATCTAATACATTGTTAAATTCACAGTGGAGATGATTTTTTTCCATCCAAACCTTATGTTGAGAGAAGTTTCGTGTCATCTTGGCAGCTAAAAAATTTTTTTTATTCACTGTTTCACTGTGAGTGTAGCAATTGAGAGCCCAAGCTTTATGTGGATATCTAATTTCTGTCCCTAAAACTTTGTGGGCCCAGGATTGTCTTTTGTTCTCTTAACAGTTGTGCTGCAATAAAAACGCAAACTTTAGGTTTCTGGTGTTATCAAATATCTCAGAACTACTATAGCTTCAGTGCTAGCTTGCCACTCTATTTTCTGCTCCCTCTTCATATTTGGTCCCTGAAGCTCAACTATGCACTTAAAAGGATATTTGTTGAAATATATCCATCATCCAGATGTTTCGTTAGGAAGGATTACCAGATTATCTATTTTACCATATTTCCAGAAAGGCATGATCCCACAGGGTAATTGTTAACTCGTTGTGTATTTTCAAAAGTACTTCTGTCAATGACAGTGTTCAGTTTCTAATCCTTTATTGCTGAAAATTATTGCCTGTGGCTTTAACCTCCATTTTAGCTGACTCATTTGGTTTGATGTTGCCTTATTTTATTTATTTACTCTTTATGACATCCCTAGGATATGCACATTGCTCTCGTGATATTTTGAGTTGATGGAAACAAGGACTTGCCCTTCCCCTATGTCAATGCCAGAGTGGATCCCATATTTCATCTAGATCCACAGATTTTGCTGCTTTACTTTCTGAAGTGCATGACACCTTTCCACGTCAGTTTTTTTCCACAATCATTGATTAAGTTTCTATGACATGCTGGGCATCATAGAAACTCATTTATTGATTTTCTATGATTGTGCTGGGGCATACAAAGACATATTAGAAACAGTCAATATTACTATTACTGTCAAAGAGTAAGAGATGACGTATGCTTTCAAAACAAGTTGGTAAATGCTCAGAGGGCTGCAGAGATCCTAAAACTAGTACTCTAGCTCAGGATGTTATCATCCAGCAGTCATATAATTTGGAGTCTTTGTTTTTGAATTATACTTTAATTTCATTTTTAATGTTTTTATTTATAAAGTCCAAAATGAACAGATTTAAAGTAATAATATGGTAAAAGCCATAATATGACTAATTATAATAAGACTAATATGGATTTTTTATCTATGTCAATATCCCAAATCTACCTTTGGTGGCTTTTAAAAATAAGAATAAAATATGCATCATCAAATAGAATATCAAGTAGATTCATATACTTCAATAAAGTGTTGGAAAACAATGTGTTAATAGAGCAAGGTGTTTGAGATTTTGTAAAACAGCAACATTTATTAACATTTTTGCCAACTATTGTTATGACTGTGATGATAACAGACTGTCAAACTCTTATTTAAGCAAAAGGGCTACCATCCCATTCCCCCTTTGTAAGTCTCATCTCAGGCTACATCTGCCTTTTACACTGTCCTTTATTAGCAAGGAAAACATGAAACTCCAGTTTCCCATAGAACCGTGTTCTCTAGGTGGGGTAGGTGGAGTCTGTGTATTTGTATTTACATAGGTTTGATAGTCGCACATCTAGAGGTATTGGTTGGTGCTGTGGTGTGTATAGATGGAAGCGATGAGAAATGAGGACTGAAGCCTGGGGAATGCCTATTTTTTAAGGAAAGTTAGAAGAAGAAGAGCTTGTGGAGATACTGGGGTGTGGCCGGGTGATAGCATCTTGAAAGCCTTGCATGGAGCAGGTAGTCCAGAGTGTGCATGAAGAAGCTCTGCTTTTGCTGGAAGGGATTCAGCTTGTCTTGAGAGGCGAGAACAATGGGATAGAAGAAGATGCAGGTAAGTTTGTTGATAGTTGTCAGGAGATGGAAGAAAACTGTAATGTGAGGAAAGTGTTTCCTAAATTCTATTTAAAGTGGGGTAGGGGTAAGTGTGGAATTAAGAGACTTGAGGAAATTGAATATTTAAGATTTTTGCTACTAAACAGGAGCCGCTAAAGGATGCACGAAATAAATGTGTCACTTTGAGGGCCTCTGAAGGTAGAACTCGTGAATTTAAGGTTATCAAGCTGAAGGTCTCACTGAAGCCAGAAGATGGATGACAGAAAAAGGGTGTGAAAGGTTACAAGAAGAGGAGGTTGTATCAGTATAAAACACTGAGGAACATGATGTCAGAGGCGAGGAGTTCTGCATGGTAATGCCACGATGAGATCATAGGTGGGAAAGGGTGAAGTGGAGGTAAAGACCCCTGGATTGACGAAGTTCAGGGTGTTGAATGGATTAGGCTTCAGGTGATGGTGTGGGAGTGGCCAGGAGGTCAGGAGGTGACTGGGATAATGATAATGAGCTACCACAGGTGGTACCCGCATGTGACCCCAAGCTCAAGGGAGTTCTTATGTGAAGATAGAGAGGGAAGGTCTATGATGTGTGACCAAAGCACAAATAACACTCATCCTGCCTTCGCTTTCCATGGGGGATGCTATTGGGAGACAAAGAGGACCCAGTCTTGAGCAGAAGAGAGAGAGATTTCACTCACTTCAGAAAATAAAGAGAAGATGCTATGAAGAAGCAAAGCATTAAAAGTGTTTATTTTCATGGGATTTCAGTTGCCAAAGATAGATTAGGAAGATTTGGATACTGCAGGAGAATGCATCAACAGAGAGGAAGAAGAGGCAAGTATGTAAATGAAAAACTCTGTGTAGGTTTTTCTTGTTGTTGGTAAAATTTAGCTATTTCTCAGACTTAAAAATGAAAAATTCCTGAGAAATAAAGTCTCTAAAGAAATTGTTTAACTGTATTGTGGCTCGGATTTATTAGCTGTTAGGATTCAGGCATCCCTTGAATATTGATGTGGACGTAAGTTTAACGAAATACCGTCATCTCCCTTCGGCAATGGCTGTGTAGGATGGATGGTGGAGGAAAGCTTCTCCTTCCATCTTGTGGCAAGGCTAAGTGTCCTCCTCAAGTACTTCCTGTTTTGTCTCTTATGGACCCAAAAGGGGTACCCCTACCCAGAGCTCCAAAAGATCCCCCGACTCAAATCCTCAGACTAAATAAAAAATGCCTCATGCCTTCTGTGGAATTTTTTACCCCTCAAAGAGGTGACATGTAGTCCTGGTTTGGCTTTTAGAGAAGAGAGAGAATTGGAGGGAAGGCCGGCTCCCTTCTCTGCTCCAGCTTATGCTTAGAGTAGAGGGAAAAGTCTGGAAAGGAGAGGCTGGGGATATCAGAGATAAATGCCACCCACTTGATGGGGTGTCCTGTGCTATGTAAAGGCCCCTGGACTCTCTCTGAGACTAACTTTCCTAGGAGAGAAGTCATGAGGCTGACACTGGTCTTAGGTTTCAGTTGTCATTTCAGTAAAAAAATCCATGATCTAGTGGCTCATAACTAACATCCACTGGCAAGAATAGTCTCAGAGGTTTTGATTTCCAAAGATACATCTGTTTACCATGAGTTATGATATACAGATTTGGAATAAAAACCCAAAAATGAAACTCAGACCTCCATCTCCAGCTAGATACACACACCTAACATATGTCACATTTCCTTGTTTATTTCTGTTTGTATTTTACTTCAGTGGCTGCCAGAAGTGGAAGTGAATGAGTGTGTGTGTGTACTTCATTTATGTTCAACATGCAAACAGCTTGTAATCTGGGTGGGATTCCGTTTAGCAACCTGTTTTTCTCTGGCTACTTGGCAGAAAGCATGTTTCTCAAAATAAATCCAATATTGTTTGGCAAAAATGTGAATTTTGCAGTCTCCAGGTTTCCCTCTTTTACACTGTGAGAATTAAATAAACTAAATTCCATAGTTTCCTTTCTTATTGCTACTTGTAGTATCTCTCACAGACGCGTGAAGCAGAGGTCTTCTCAGCCTGTTCCGTGAATACTCATGCATACTTGGCGCATTCTGCATGCAAGCTGGAGGAACTTTTCAGCTTGCTCTTCCAGGTCACTAGTTAATCTTTGCCCGCGTCAGTTCTGCTAGTCAGCTTATCTGTTACCTTTTGAAATTTCAGCCATCATGTTTAATTTCCAAAACTATTCATTATTTTCTTTATAGCTGCTGCTCCTGATTTCATATGAGATTTAGTCTCGACTCTATGAGGATACAAATAAAATTTATTTTTGCCTCCTTCTGTTTATTAATTCTGACTCCTTAGATTTGAGTTCTTTTTCTTGGTTTGGGGACCTATCTCGCAGGTTGGGGTTTTCCTCAAGTATTTGGGTATATTTGATTGACGGTTCCTATTTCTTACTGTGAATCCCTGTTTTCTTGTCAGTGACTGTAGGGTGCTGATGACAGAAGCCTCCCTCCTATAAGAGATTGTGGGGAGGCCTGGGATGTGAAGCCCAAGGTGGATGGCTTTTATATTTGGGGGCTTCCCAGCCCTCGTGGGTTTCCTTGGCCCAGCACACATCTGGCGAACCTCCTGACAGGCCGACTGCTCTAGAGAGCCCTCCGTACACCTGGATTTACTTCAGCCAGTCCCACCTCTGCTTCTCTCTCCAGTCCTAAAACTGAGACCACTTGCTTGTCCACGTGGATGAAAGCATTTTTTTTTGCAAAGTTCTGGATTTTTTATGTTACGGTGGAGCATCTCCTGCCACCTGCCACTCAGAATGTGGAAGGGCAGCCTGAGACTGAGTCACAGGCTTAGGAGTGATTTCTGCTGTTTGTCTCAGGATCCACACTCGTTTCTGTGATTATTCTAAAGCAGCTCTGGCTCTGCACTTGCTATGACATACTCTCTTGTGTCAGTTTTGGGCTGTGGTGTCTTCAGTTATGTTTTCTTATCAATCAGCTCTCATCTGCTTTCTGTATACTAGAAATTTCTCCAAATTTTTATGAAAGAGTTTTTCTTTCAGCATGGATTTATTCTTTTAAAAAATTGCCCTTTCATGGGATTTATGGCATGAGGGGAGGTAGGTTATACACTCTAGACATTCTCAAATGGAGATTGGCACCTGTATAATGGAGGGCAAAAATAAAGTTTTGAGCTTGAATCAAAGGTTTTAAATTCACTTAAAACATTTGCACAATAACAGCGGCAGCCACACGGTAATCTATCTAGTGCTGGCCGTGAGCCAGGTCCTCTGCTAACAGGGACCATGCAGACCCTGTTAGGGAGGATTTATCATGCCCACCTTAGAGATAAGGAGTTGAGGCTTCAAGAGATTAAGCAACGTAACCAGTGCTAACAGCATCACTAAAATCACTCGGAGATATTATGGTGGAAAGGAAAAAGAATAGGTGGCAAAACAGAAAATTCTGGAAAGAAATGAAGTGATTGCAGACAAATCAAGTGACCTGACAATTTTTCTCCTTGTTTTCTCCCAGTCGATTTAGAAGAAGTTGGAATATAGCAAGTTGAAGTATAATAAGAATAGTTTTTATTGGGGTAATTTGTGAAAAGCTCTTGAAGGAAATGGTGTTTCATGATAACGGACATTCCAACTCAAGGAAATGTACAGTGTCAGCAGTGGCAGGGAAGTACATGATCCACCTGCAAGAGCAGATGATGGTAATTTACATTTGAAAGGATATTGTGGGAGATGAGATTTTAGAGGCTCTGAATGCCAAAAATGCTCCATTTCTACCAATTGTGATCCTAGTTCAAATCCAAGAATCTGAGATCTTGCAAAAAAATAGAACAAACCTACAATAAACCTGTTTGGTCAATTAATTGATGGCTCAGATAATTGGGCTGTAGAGCTCCGTAATTTGCATTCATTCTCTCTTCCATTTGCTTTTCCTCTTTGTAGTTCCATGTCGCAATTGAAATGTGGCTAATAAAAATTAAGTAGGGCAAGCTCACTGAACATTAAACCTCATTTCCTCTTGCTTCATGTACATAGTGCGCCATTATAGGGATGAGAAAGAGATTCGAGATGGGCTTGGAGAGACATCTAGGTGATGTTTTTCTTCCATTGAACTGAAGCAGTGGTGACAAGAAAAGTTCTCTGCAGAGGTGGCTTAGGGATCCAACCCTTTCACAAATTCATCAGTCTGCCATTTATGTGCTAAGGTGTTGCAAGAAATCAGGTGAGATTTGAGTCCAAATGCTTCTCACAGGGTAACTATTAACTTATAAAAGAGACATTGAGGAGAAGGAAATGCTGCTTGCCAGGCAAATAGATATGGAAATTTGACTGTGAAGTGGTATAATATTAGCTAAATGGATTAGTTAGACTGAAGAGATCAGGCAATTTTAAGTTCAGAATCTGTAAAAGATATTAAGAACATAGACAGCAATTAAAATAATTGCCTCACATTTGAGTAGACACCCAGTTTAACTTGGGAGAAACAAAATCTCCACAAGTATAGATCTGGTTTTGGTCTTGACATAAATAAACTCAATTGACCTTAGCAGAATATTGCTGCTGTTTGCATAATGTGTTGGGAACCCTAACTGTTGTCTTAAACAATTTTTTTTCAAACTTTGTATTTGAAATAATTTTAGGTTTACCACAAGTTGAAAAGATAGTACATAGTGTTCTCAAATACCTTCTACCCAGCTTCCTCTAATTAACATCATCCATAACTATGGTACAATTATCAAAACTAAGAAATGAATATTGGTGCAAAACTATTAATTGAATAACAGTCTTTAATCAGGTTTCCTCATTTTCACCACTAATGTCCTTTTTTTCTGAACCAGAACCTAATCTCATGATTAGATTGAAGCTACAAATAATTGTCTTTTAGAGCTAATTTATACATTTCCAGTTTTTAAGATATTCATTAGCTGGCTAGTGATGGGGATTGTTTCTTTTTGTAAATCATGAGAATCTAGACTTCGTCTATTAAGTTTCTTGCCTCATAGGACTCCTTTTATTTACCTTTAACACCACAATCAATGAGAATGTTTTTTCTGCGGGTGCAAGGCACTAAATTTTGACAGTGCAAATGTCAGAAATGAAGCGACTCAGTTATTAAGGAAAAGTCCATTTCCCTGACGTCTGATAAGGAAAGATGTTAAACAGCCACCATATATTATCATGGTCAATAACTATTGGACAATTATAGGTTATTTATGATGAAGAAGACGTTGCTTTCCTTGCCTAGAAATGATTTCCCAAATTTTGAGAGTAGTCAATAAACCACATGATAATATGCTCCAAAGAATTTTCAATATGAAATATAATCTAAAGGGAAAATCATTAAATGCAAATATCTCTCAGCCTGATAGAAATGGTACAGTTACTTTCCAGTGAAATAATCTAATCGAGTTCAACAGAAATACCATTTTCTAATGCTTGTGATTTTTGATTTGGCATCTTTAATGCAAGTGGTTTAAAGGGAAATAAGACAATACATTTGGGTCCTGGGAAGTATTAGTCAGGTTTGTCTAGGGAAGCAGAACTGACAGGAGATATCAGTAAATATTATGAGATTTTACTACATCACCTCACGAGACTGTGGGGATGCACAAGTCCAAATTCTGAAGGTCAGGCTGCAAGCCAACTCCCATGAAGGTCCTCAATGAGTTCCCCAGGAGAAGCTGTCTGTCTGAAGGAGAGATGGGAATTCTCTTCTGACTGCTGAAATCATTACTTCTCCTTTTAAGGCCTTCAACTGATTGGATGAAACATCATTCATTCCTGAAGGCCATCTCCTCAGTTGAATGTAGATGTAATGAGTTATAGAGTCAATCTATCCACAAAACCCCCTCACAGTACAATTAGGCCAGTGCTTGCTTGACCAAACAACTGTGTACCATTATCTGGCCAAGTTGACACATGAGCCTAACCATCATCCCTTTTCAACTTGCCTGCCATACACATCACCTTACTTAATCTCTAAATAAAAACAATAACAGACATATATTTTTTTACCTAATAATATTCAATTGTCCTGCATACAACTGGAAATGTACTAAATCCCTCCAGAATAGGGTGCAAGTCCTTGGGTAATATTCACTCTTAAACTTGATATCCTTTAACTTAAATATTATGACATGAAACTGATACAACTTATGTCATATGATAAGGGGATAAGATAGGGGAGAAAACAAAGGTATTTACTATGTGTACATGCAAACATATAACAAAACAAGAGGTATTTATAACCGTTACAGTCCTTACCTCTGTAACTGGTCATGGGGTCATAGTCCATATTAATTACTATCTTCTTCCACTGCCCATTCCATGTTCCTGTTACCCTCAGCAAGCACTTCAGCTGGCTGTGGTTCTCTGCCTGATGGGGTGACCAAAACCTTCGTGTCTGTAGTTTCTGGGTTGTAGGTAGTCCTGCCTGGACTGGGTTGTTGCAGTTTTCCATTGACTTTAATCACAGGGAATAGCAATATTAAGAGACATCCTAGGGGATCTCCTGTATTCCAGGCAAACTCTTATTTACCTCCATTGTGTAGTTGCAGTCCTATTTTCCCTTGATTTTCAGAATCAATCACCCCCACCAGTACAGCAATTCCCATCTTTGCCTGTTGATTCAGAGGCATGTCAAACCCAAAGTGGCCAGGTGGCAGTCTTAACTTCCACTTCAATGGAATCATTGTTGTGTTCCCTGGTGGAAGCACTCTTCCTTTTCAAACGAAGACCTGTAGACTAGCAGACTTTAAGTTGCAGGGACAGGAAGCAAATATTTTTCTAGTGGATCACAAGGGGGTAATAGTGAATGGTGCCACTCCCATCTCTACCCCTTGAATCCTGGGCTCATGAATCCTGGCCATGTGAGAAACAGTACCATAGAGTAGATGCTGATTTAGAACATACACGGCCTCCTAGGGAATATTTCTCCAGGCCTGTAAGGTATTGCCACCTAGTTGGCACCGTAATTGAGTCTTCAAAAGGCCATTCCATCATTATATCAATCCAGCTGCTTCAGGATGATGGGGAACATGGTAAGACTGCTGAATCCCATGAGCATGTGCCCAGTCCTGTGAAGTGGGGTCCTGAACAGAAGCAATGCTGTTTGGAATACCGTGATTGTTGATAAGGCATTCTGTAAGTCCATGGATGCGTGTGGGGAAGGCAAATCCATATCCAGAGTATTTTTCTACTAGTTAGAACAAATCACTGCCCCTTCCATGATGGTAGGGGTTTAATGTAATCAATCTACCACTAGGTATCAGGCTGATCACTTAGGGGAATGGTGCCATATTGGGGTCTGAATGTGTGTGTCTCCTGCTGGCACATTGGGGACTCAGCAATGGCTTTAGCTACATTCAGCTTTGGTGAGTGGAAGTCCTTGTTACTGAGCCCATGAATAACCTCCATCTCTTTCACCATGGCCACTTTATTCACAAGCTCATTGGGCAATGACAGGTGTTGCTGGGGAAGAGGCTGACTAGTTTCCACAAACCAGGTTATTTTATCCACTTGATTATTAAAATCTTCCTCTGCTTAAATCACCCTCTGGTGAATATCCACATGGGACATAAATATCTTCATATTTTTTGTCCACTCAGAATGGTCTATCCACATACCTCTTCCCCAGACCACTTTTTCACCAAATTTCCATTCATGTTTCTTCCAAGTTCCTGACCATCCAACCAAACCATTGGTGACAGTCCATGAATTAGTGTATAGACACATTTCTGGCCTTTGCCCCTTCAAAGTAAAATGAACAACTAGGTGGAATGCTTGAAGTTCTGCCCCCTAGAAGGATTACCCCTCAATACTGTCCTTCAGGGATACTCCAGGAAGGGCCTCCAGTGCTACAGCTGTCCACTTTTGGGTGGTATTGTCATAGTGTGCACAACCATCTGTAAACCAGGCCCAAGTTTTCTCTTCCTCAGTCAACTGATTATAAGGAACTTCCCAAGATGCTATAGCTGTGGTCTGGGAAAGAGAGGGTAACGTGGTATTAGTGAGGGCCGTGGCCATTTGGACCATGTTCTCACGTAACTTACTTGTGCCTTCAGGTCCCACTCAAGCCCTATCTCATACATACCACTTTCATTTTACGATGGTGTGCTGCTGTGGACACCCAACTTTATGGTTTGGTGGGGTATACAACATCCAGCTCATGATAGACAACTCAAATCTCATGATAACTGGTGGCCCATGATTAAGGGTTTCAGTCTCTACTAAGGTCCAGTAGCAGGCCGAATGTGGTTTCTCAATAAAGAGTAGTTATCTGCAGAGGATGGCAGGGCTTTGCTCCAAAATCCTACAGGTCTGCATTGTGATTCTCCTATCATTATCTGCCATCATTCTCAACCTGTATGTCCCCATCCCAATTTTCAGGATTCCATTCATTTCCAATCAATGCCCTCACTTTAACAGCAGACACCTTGCAAGGTTGAGATTTTAGTTTCCATTTCAACTCTACTACTTTCACAATGAGACTCTGGGTTTGGTCTCAAGTCTGTGGCTACACATAACAAGATTTTCTTTCAGGACACACATAGAAACTTTCACATCTTTCACGCAGTGCTTAAGTTGCAACTTGGAGCTTTCTGATCATTCTTTTATAACTGTATCCAGTATATTTAGGTACAATCGGCCAACATCATTTTACCTTTTAAATTCACAAAACTCTAAGGTGTCAAAAACACTCTCACCTAGAGACTTCCCTCTTGTAAGTATATGAATAGCCATATCCAGTGGTGATTTTTTTTTCATATTTCTATTGCCAACCCATGCCATGGACTGTCAGTGGCATCTTGGTTATCAGAAATAGTCATTAGTGCCTTTGAATCTAATTAGAGTAGATAGCTAATTCCAAAACCCCTTAACCAATTCAGAAATCCCGTTTTTAAGATTCTGTTTCCCAAGAACCACCCCTGGTACCAAGCTGTATTAGTTAGGGTTCTCTAGGGAAAGAGAACTGACAGAAGATATTTGTAAATATTATGAGATATTATAGAATCACCCCGCATGACTGTGGGGGTTACATAAATCCAAATTCTATAGGGCAGACTGTAAGCTGGGAACTCCGATGAAGGTCTTTGGTGAATTCCGCAGGAGGCTGGCAGATGTGGAGATGAAAAATTTCTCTTCTGACTGCTGAAATCATCACTTTTTTTAAGCCTTCAATTTATTGGATGAGATAGCTGTCATTGCTGAAGGCAATCTCCTCATTTTAATGTAGATGTAATCAGCCATAGATGCAATAAACTTATTAATGATTTAAATTCACAAAATTTCCTCACAGACACAATTAGGCCAGTGCTTCCTTGACTAAACAACTGGGAACCATTACCTGGCCAAGTTTACACATGAGCCTAACCATCACATGGAAGTAGGCATAAACTGTACAGTGCCGATAGCTCAGGTATTCAGAGCTGAATTGATTAATATTCGATGTGATGAAGTGACTTGACTTAATTTTGTGATAGCTTTCTTTTGCTTTTCTCTATGCAAAGAGTGAAAGTTTGTTTTTATATGTGTATATAGCAACACAACACAAAATAAAACTCTACCAGTTGCAATGTGTTCAGAAACCTGATCATGTTAGTTGGGTAAGCAACTTCCAGAGTATGGTTTGAGGTGGGATGGATCACTGGGATATTCTTTTTTTCTCTTTAATATAATTATGGGGGCAATTTCATTATTTTGGGGACACAAAGTGCAAGCCCACTCTGAATCCTTACTGGAAATCAATAGCAGAAGGGACAGTGACTCTTAGGACTGCAAGAAACAGGATCCTCTCAGGCTTTGATCTTCAAGTTCCAATTCTGGTACAGCTGTTTTCCTTGTAAGAGTTTGGAAGACTGGGCAGGTGACCTGCTTTGCTGTGGTGGGGTACATGTCTCCTCTCTGGCAATCTATGTCCCTGAAATAGGAGACAGACCTCTCTACAGAACAAATTCAAGCCTTCAAACAAGGAGAACTTTCCACACAATGGCTCCCAAAATAATGAGAATCTTCACTGGGTGGCAGTCTACCAGGGAAAGACACTCAAAGGCAAGTAGAGGGTTTGTCATATTGTCATGGTGCTTACCTGTGGGTCTCTGTGGGAGCCTGAGAATTTTCCATAGTCAGAGCAGCTAAAATTTAGGGTTTGTAGTCCACTGTAGCTCCTATTAAGACCAGAATCTAGGTTGATTTCTTAAGCTAGATTCAATAAGTATTCAAATGCAATAAGCCAACAATTACTTGAGGCTTCTGTCAGAACGAAGGTGTGTATATATATATATATGTGTGTGTGTGTGTGTGTTTCTATTTTTAAGGAGGGGTGTGTATAAAAGTTTAATAATTGGCTCTTTCTAGAGTGATGGGTGAGAGTAAGAGAAGTCTACACCAGATCAGAGAATACTTCTCCCAGAAGATTTTGCTTATAGGAGATATTATGATTCTCTGTTGTTATGGCTTGGCAAAAACAACATGATTACTTCTTTGATGTCTTATGGGCTGGGGAGGGGGTGGGGAGTCATCTACAAACATAGTTTAAAAGCACTTAAAAATAATAGCAGAGGAGATAACCAGGGAGGGGGGAAAGGACAAGGAAAAATTCCTATAGATTTGCAGGGCAAAAATAGGAAGAAAATGGACAAAAACAGCTCAGAAGGAAGATATTCTTAGTATTCTAGATAACCCCTTGCGTTATCAACAGAAACAGATTCAACAGGAGATATCTGTCAATAATATGAGATTTTATAAGAGTCTCTCACGTGACCGTGGGGATGCACAAGTCCAGGTTCCACAGGCAGGCTGCAAACCAGGGGCCCCGATGAAAGTCCAATGAAGGTCCTTGATGAGTTTCCAGGAGACTCTAGCTGTCCAAAGACAAGCTGAGAAATTCTCTCTGAATGCTGAAATCACTTCCCCTTTTAAGGCATTCAATTGATTGGATAAAGTGTCACTCATTGCTGACCGCAATCTCCCTGATTGATATAGATGTAATCAGCCATCCATGCAGTAAACTCACTAGTGACTACGGTCCATAAATGTCCTTGTATTACAATTAGCCCAGTGCTTGCTTGACCCAACAATTGGGCAGAGTTACTTGGCCGAGTTGACACATTAGCCTGACCGTCACACCCCTCTATTCTAAAATGTGTCTACATTCAGTTTCTGTGTGTGGCCCTAGATTTTCAGCCTTTCCTGGGAAGGTGTAAAGGTCTGAGTGTGAAGAAAACAAATTATGATGGAAAGATAGTTGGGATGAGGCAACATGATTTTAGGCATAGGCCATGAATAGCGTGGGGTGTTTGCCCTGCCCTCTGCCCCCCTGGGTGGCTTATTCAAAATCCATTTGTTGTAGGCTTTCTCCATTCTGTTCCTTAAATCTCACATTTCTTCACTTTGGGTTGGAATTTAATTATTGGACAGCTTATATTAGTTAATTTGGGCATCTTGTTATGAGCAAAAACAGTAGTTATGATTTCTCATTGTTGGTCAAGTTTTATCCCTTTGGGTGGCAAAATATTGTAGAAATGGTGTTGAGATTCTCAGAAGCATGCAATAACAAAAAGTATTAAAACACATATTGAAACTGAGAAAATGATAAGTGTAGCAGTTTGGCAGTTTGATATAATTATGAATTCCAAAAATAGATATTGGATTGTGCTTGCAAACTGGTCTGTTCATCTGGGCATGATTAAGTTACGATTAGGGCTTTCATTGGGCCATGCCAGTAGAGTATTGAGCCCCACTCCTTGGCGGGTGGGGAATCAAATATAAAAGGCATGGCAAAGAACAGAGTTGAAGTTTTTGATGTTGGAGTTCTGATGATAAGATTTAATGCTGGAGCCCCGGGAAGTGAACGCACAGAGGAACTTGGTTATGAGGAAGGGGGAGAAGGCCCCAGGAAGAGAAACAAGCTGTTTGCCTGATAGACTACAGCTGGCTTTGTGGAGATAGCAGAGGAGCTGAGCCCAGTGAGAATCAAACCCCAGGAAGAGAGGAACCCAGGAAGCTGGAACCCTCACAGAGGTGGGTGAGGGAAGTAACTTATGCTTTATGGCCTGGTAACTGTGGGCTTCTACCCCAAATAAATACCCTTTATGTAAGCCAACAGATTTCTGGTATTTTGCATCAGCACCCCGTTGGCTGACGAATACAGCTGACTAATACAATAAGATCTATATATTTTCTTTCAAGTGTTAAATTTTCTTTCACTCCTCAGAAATTGCTATAATGCAGATATTTAGAAAACATAAAATGCCTCATTTTGTGGTAGAACAACAAGAGACTGTACAATGTTCTTGCTATAGTGCAATGTGGAGGGAATATAGTCCAATGGAGTAGGCAGACTTGAGAATAAATTATTACAATATAATGTGATAAATGTTTTGGGAAGAGAAACTGACTGCCTGGAAGAGTCAAAGATGACATCACAGACAGTGGTCATCAGTCAGAGCAAAGGGTAAAGGAAAGGGCATTAGGGTCAGAGGATGTGGAAGCTCCATGGGGAAATGGCAAAAGGATTATGTCTTAAAAAAAAAAAAAGGCATAAAAGAGAGACTGGAGCCAGTTTACAAAACATTTAAAGAGTTTGGACTTTATTCTGTAAGTCCTGTGGAGTGATGGAATTACATATTCATTTGAGAAGCACAATGGCTAGAGGAAGGAAATATTAGGCAGAGAGTTAGGAGGCTGTTCTATCTCATGGCTTAGAAGCAACTGGGACTTCAAACAGAGCACTGGTAGTGGAAACAGATGGGAAGCACTGCATTTATAACAGTTCAGGAGGTGGGAAATCTTGACCTTGAGATTGGCAAGTGGCAGGAAGAGAGAAGGGTAAAGATTAAGTATGAGTTCTTTTTTTTTTTTTTTTTAACCTTTGGTAATTCAGTGGAATAAAAAAACTAAAAGTTAAAATATATGCTGATTAAAAAAGTATATACTCTCTCAAGAGTGTGCAAATGGAAGCCAAGCTTGCAAAATGTTAGCAACAGATGAATTAAATTGATGAATATAGGAAAGCTTGTTTCTGTGGTTTAGAATTTTTTCCTGAATTACAAAGTTGCTGATTATTTATGCTTTTGACATGATTGATCCAAGTGCAACCGAAGCATGAGTGGTACTGGGCAAGCCGAGGCATTTGTGTCGACTCTCCCTGCACCCCCTTCCTGCTCTCCTCTTCTGCCACCACCACAGCATAGGGCAGAATGACAAAGAGCATACAAAGTCAGCACTTAAGATGAAACTATCAATTCACACAACTTCAAATTTAGAATATTATAATCATATAATAGAAATTGTGGCAACTTCCACTTATCTAATATGGACACATTCCCAATTTATTGTAATTTTACATTTTCTTCCCTGCTTATTTGACACTGTCTAATTAAGTCCTGTGTATCACCCACACACTCTTTATATGTTCACTCAACAATTTCCACCTATATCCAAATAGACAAAGACACATGATCAAATCAAACTCTTGACATTTCTTTGCTTTACTCTTTTGGATTCCACTGCAGCTTGTCAGTTTATTTTATTTTATTTTTTTAAGCTGGCATAAAAGTTTCTTGCAAGTGAAATGTAATGAATTCTGAAAATAGAAGTACCTCAAACAGTACACATTCATGGTTTTGAAATTTGCATTACATCTAATTTACTTTGTTTACAGGCTGCATCAAGGTGTATAAACCCAAAGACTTCTATCTTGATTTTAATATGTCCACAAAACGTGTGTGTGTGCTATTTTATTTCTGACATTATATCATATTTGTATTTTAATCTATGAGCTTTTGCCTCTTATTCATAACCTGAGGTTAGGATCATGCCTATTTCTGCGTGCCACCCAGTACCCTCCAGCTTCTTTCCTGTCCTGTACAGCGCACAGGGCTCTGTACGTGGTGGAAGGCCAGAAGCCCAGAGAGATGGCCAGAGCTTTAAGTGGGTGAGTGTGCCCCATGCTGAACAAGCTATCGTGGCTGAGCGGGCGCGAACGTGCTCGAATGTCCCAATCACAATTACGGCAAAGCGGTGACACATTAGTCACGAACGAGCTGATTCCTATGTTGCTTCATAATTAAATATGAATAGAAACCTGTTCAGATAAATGTTTATGATTTTATTTCATTTCCACAACCAAACAGCTAAAATGAGACTTCTCATGAGGTGGAATTTTTTTCTCCCACCTTTCATCTTTCCTTCCCTTCCTTGATGATCTTTCAGTTAAAAGGTGTGAACAATTTCAATTACAAATAGTTGGACCATTCACAATAAGAAATATTGTGCATATTTCTTTTGTTGTGGGGCAAATCCCAGAGTCACTTTTGGTTCCACACTGGAAATTTTCAACAACTCAGAGCCCTTGTCATCTCTGAACATGATGGAACTGTACCCGCTGGGCCCACATTCCACTGCAGCCCGGCAGCTGCAGGGCAAAGATCGGGCAAACAGCAGAAGGATCCCAGGGCTTGTCTGAAAAAGGGTGGTATTGGACAGATTAGTTTTAAAAATTATTACAACATATTGAAAACTGAAATGACTCTAAGACTGAATGGAAACGAGAGGGATCGGAGGCGTTTCTTCTCCTGGAACCGCGAGAAGCTCCTGCCAGGTACCGTGTTGCTTCTGGGGGCCTCCTTCCGGTCACTGCCCAGGCTTTGGTGACAACAGCGCTGGACTGGTATTCCTTCAGGTAACAGACACTATTTTCTGGTCACTTACTGGTGAGGCGACAGATACCAGAACGTTTTGAAGGGAACAAGCTGCGGCATCTGTGTCTACTCCCCTGCGTGGCCTTCCTGCTCTCCTATTCTGCCACCCTGCAGCACGGGTGCTTTGAGGCCCTAACAGAGGTGCAGGCACAGGCCACCCGCCTGCCCCCTCAGGGTGTTACCTGGAAGCTTTTTCCCACCCCCATCCTCATGTCATGCCACTAGTGACTCCCCTCCGTGGCTCTGTTTAGAAGACAAGGTGTGTTTCACTGGGGAGAGCGAAAATAACGTGCACCTTGGACGGCAGGGCATGGACCCTTAAAGGTGAGCTGCGGTGGAGCTGATGCATGATGTTGACTAGGTCGTTCAAGATCTGTCGGGAGTGATTAAGTGTGTGACTCTCTTAGAGTTCAGGCAATGCAGACACAAATAGACGGAGAGAAAGTTTCCTTTCTCTTTGGAAAACGGAAAAGTTTGACATGGTAAATACTAGTTATAAATAAGTAATAAAAACTTCCAGCGGAAAGGAACATCTCTAGAATTATATTCTCCTGCTCCAACTGTCAAAGCACATCTCACTGGTTTAATTTTAAAATTCATTAAAAGTACTGTTTCCTTAGCTTAGGCATTACCATCTGGAATAAAGTTTGTTCTGGTAGCAATAAAAGGAAAATGTTTTATTGAAGAGTAAGATTGAATATTGCTAACTCTAGAGTTTCATTCTTAAGAAAAAGGAAACGTGGGCTTAAGATTTTATGATAAAGGAATTATTTTCAATTGTGGTATTTAAAATCCTCACTATAAACTTCTTAACATTCCATATTACTTTATAATGAAAATACTACATAACATCGTTGAAAACTTTTAAGCAACACACACTCCAAGACAAATTATATGAATATCCATGAGGGCAAAGTATTTCACATCCAGTCTTAACCTGTACCAGGTCTTTATTTCCCTATTCAGGATACCTAGGGAAGTTTTTCCAAGTGCTGCCCATGTAGCATTTGCATCAGAATCAACTGGAGAGACTCTCATTTCTAGTTAGGATATAGAAAGTCACAAGAGACTATTGCTTCTCCCCTAATCATAAGAACAAGCCAGGTAAGCTAGGTGTTACAAAATCAGAGTTTTAAAAAATCCATCCAAGAGATGAGCATAGAAATAGTCCTAACTACGCTAACATTTCAGAAGGGATAAGCCATTCCTAGGATAGAGGAGACCTGTTACTCCTTTCATAGCTGACAGACGGGTGAGTGGGAGAAATCCACCATAGCTGGGGGTAAGGAAGAGCCAGGAGAACTTAAAAACATCCGAATGGAGCCCCAGGCTCTGAGTGTGCACAGATCCACTCACTTTCCCATGACTCCTCACTGAGTGCACATGGCTACTACACCCAAGGCAGGAGTGCTGAAATTAAACCTTTCAAGACACTCTGGAACTCTCTCTATAGACATGGAGGAGGTTATGAACTATTTTATTAGGAACAGCTTCAACAAATTAGATGAAATTGAACAATTCCTGGAAAAAACACAACATATCAAAGCTGCCAGTAGACAAAATAGAAAATTTAAAGGGTCCTGTACCTATTAAAGAAATAAAAATCAAACTTAACCTTCCTTAAAATAAACTCCAGGTCCAGATGACTTTACTGCTAAATTTTGGCAAACATCTTTTAAGGAAGAAATATTTCAAAATCTTTTTCAGAAAATAAAGGAGGATGAAATACTTCCAACTTGTTTTGTGAGGCCAGCATAATTCTTACACCACAACATGAAAGACATTAAAAGAGGGGGCGGATGTGGCTCAAATGGTTGGGCATCCGTTTGCCATATGGAGGGACCTGGGTTCGATCCCCGGGACCTCCCGAAGGCGCACGGGCTGCCAGGCTCTGTGTGCCGCTGAGCCCTTGGGCCCTGAGAGCCATGCAGCAGGATGATGTAACAGGGCAGAGACAAGACGACTTGCTCCGAAAGCTCCAGAAGCCAGGAGCTGAGGTGGCACAGGCGTCAGAATACCCCTCTCCTACATCGGAGGTCTCCAGGATCGAATCCTGGTGAAGACTGGAGGAGGAGGATGAGAAGAGATGGCAGGAAACAGACAGAGAATTGCCCAGCAAATGGACACAAAACAGCAAATGGGGAAGGGGGGCTTAAAATGGATAAAGTAAATAAATAAATCTTTAAAAAAAAAAAAAAATGAAAAAATTATAGACTAATACCCCTCTTCAGCACAGATTCAAAAATTCTTAATAAGTTACCAGTGAATCTCTTCTAGCAATATTAGTACATCATGATCAAGTGGAATTTTTCCCAAGAATACAACATTGGTTTAACATTCAAAAGTCAAAGAGTGTAATTCACCACTTTAGCACAATAAAGGAAAAAAACCATATGATTCAATAGATAGAGGAAAAGCATTCGACATAATTAAGTACATTCATGTGAAAACTATGAATGTTCTAGGAATAGAAGGGAGCTCCCCCAATCTGATAAAGAATAGACAAAACAGAACTATTGCTAACTTTGTACTGAATAATGAAACATTAAACTCTTTCCCTCTAAGATCAGGAACAAGGAAAATATATCTTCTCTCACCAGTTCCAGTAAACATTATGCTCTAAGTCCTGGCCAGTAGACAAGACAAAGAAATAAAAGGCATAAATATTGGGAAGAAATAAATAAAAGCTTTTGTTATTTGCAGATTACATGATTGTGTGCCTATAAAACCCTATGGAATTAAAAAAAAATCTAGTAGTAAAGAAGTCATAAGTATTTAGCAAGGTCATGAGGTATAAGGACAAAATAAAACAGTTATATTTCTAGCAATGATAATTAGGAAATGAAACTTAAAATACCATTGACTGTAGCATCAAAAACTGTCAATACCTAGTATTTTAGTTTCCTAGTTGCAAAAACAAATACCATACAATGGTTTGGCTTTGGAATGGGAATTTATTGGCTCATGGTTTCAGAGGCGAGAAGGGGTCAGTGTCTTTGGACTGGCCAGCAGCCTTTGCGGTTCTTTGGCTTTCTGGGCATGTGGCAGTATTCATGGCAGTGTTTTCACCTTTCTCTTCCAGGTTCTAGCTCTCCCAGTGGCATCTCTAGCACTCTACTTCTAAAGGGCCCCAGTAACCCAGATTAAAGCCCACTGTGATTCCACTGGGCCACACCTTAGCTGACGTAAGGCCGTGAAGGCAACTTACTTAGGATGGGTCCACACCCACCTGAATGAGGACAGAGACCAAGCACAGGTCCAAACTAGGTACACAACTTGACCCACCACAGCTAGGAATAAACTTAAAAAATATACTCGAGATCTGTCCTGTGGCTGCTGTAACACATTACTGCAAAACCAGATGGTTTAGAACAACAGAAATTTATTCTCACAGTTCTGGAGACCAGAAGTCCAAACTCAATTTCACTGAACCTAAATCAAGGTGTTGGCAGGGCCATGCTCTTTCTAGCAGCATCAAAAAAAAAAAAAAAAAAAAAAAAAAAATCCAATACTTAGGAATAAAACAAAATATGTTCAAGACCTATGCACTTAAATCTACAGAATATTGCTGAGATCAACATGTGAACTAAATAGAGAGTTATATCATATCCCTGAGTTATAAATATCAATATTTAAGATATCGGTTCAATGTAATCTCATCAAATTCTTGGTAAAAACCTTTTAGAAAATTGACCAGTGGATTCTAAAACTTATTTGTAAATGCAAGAATCTAATATAATCAAACCAATTTTGAAAAAGAAGCAACAAGTTGGAGGATTAATAGAACCCAAACCACAGTAATCAACACGGTATATAGAATTTGTCTAAAGTTAAACAGATTTATGGAACAGAATAGAGGATCTACATGTAGACCTACACCTCTATTGTCAATTGTGTTTCAATAAAACTGTTAAGTCAACTTAATAAAGGAATATATTTTTAATGAATGGTGTTAGAACAACTATATCTTTATGGACCAAAAAAATCTTGAATTCTAACTCACCGAGTATACAAAAATATTTCAAAATGGATCTCAAGCATAAATGTGAATATTACAACCTAAAGCCTCTTGAAGAACATATAGGAGTATATCTTTGTGACCTTAGGGTAGGTAATGATTTATGAGAGATGACAAAAAAGGTATAAACATAAAAGAAAACAAGGTACACTGGATATCATCAAAATAAAATGTTTCTACTCAACAAGAGCTCCATTAAGAAAATCAATAGGCAGGCCCCAGACTGAGACAAAATAGTCCCAAGACATATATCTCTCTCATGAACTGGATCTAGATCAGATTTACAACTCCCACACACAGAAGACAAACAGTACATTAAAAAGATGGGCAAAAGTATTGACTACACATTCTCCAAAAGAAGAGATTGACATAGTCAGGAAGAACAGGAAAACGGTGATTGACATCAAAGTGTCATCAAGAAATGCGAATTAAACTACACTAAGTACTTATTTTACACATGTCTGTGGCTAAAATTACAAAAGCTGCTAATACAAAATGTTGAGGAAGATGTAGAGAAACTGGCACTCTAATACATTACTGGTATCAGTATAAAATGGTATAACTACTTATACCATTGGCGGTATAAAGTTAAAAATACATCTAACTGTGACTCAGCAATTCCATTCTCGGGCATTTTAACCAAGGTGAATGAAAACATGTCCACAGAAAGACTTTTACAGAAATGTTCATGGTAATCTTATAATAGCGTCAAACTGGAAATTTCCATCAACTGGAGAATGTGCAAACTATTAGTGGAACATTCATGCAAGAAATGTACTCTGCCATACAAAGAAACACATCGTTGACAGATGCTACATGTATCACAAAAACATGATGAGTGATAGAAGCCAGACACAACGGAGAGCATATTGTAGGATTCCATTTCTAGGATTGAAATTCGTTAAAACTAATCTCTGGTGGTAGAAATTAGGGGCTGGTTCCCACCTATCAAGGGGAACACGGAAAAGAGAAGAGTATTAGGGAACTTTCTGAAAATGTTTTATATCTTTTTAAAAGTGATGGTTACATGTATGTATTCCATTGTCAAAACTCATCAAATTAAACACTTAAGATTTATGCAATTCTATATAAATTATACCTCAGTTAAAAATATTTTCAATTGGAGAGTTTGTTTATGACACTTAGGCCCCAATCCAGAACAACTAAATTAAAATCTTCAGGAATAATTTTAATAAAAAGCTCTGAAAAATCACTGACAAAGGTATTTGACATAATAACTTTCTCTTAGATGGTTTTATGTGGAGATAGAGACTTTCTTATAACTAACTATATAAAGAAACTTAACTTTGTGCAGAAGTGGAGAATAGCAAGTGATAATTGTTCAGGCTTATCTAGCTCTCTCTCCCCCATGCCAGAAGGGGAAACATGTTCCAGGGAACTAAGAATCCATTTCCTTGCAGGACTAATTATGTGAATCAATGGTGATGGTGTGGAACTGAAATGTTATGAGATTCTAGACTTAGACGCTCAGGATTAAATAGTGTGGGCTGGCCTGGGGAGCTAATCAACACTTATATTAATTGCTAGTTTGAGTCAATGCATTCTGAGTTCCCAAAAATTGACTCAAATGAACTTGGGGGAATATAGCCAGCTTATAAATTGAGGACAGCATGTACTGAAAAAAAAAACAACAACTTATTTACATGACAATTGGGAGAAAAGGAAGAATGTGGCAGAGTATGGATTTGTGAACTGAGAGAAATTAGTTATTGAATTTTTGTAAGCTAAATCTCAACAGTAAAAATATATCCCCTGAATTGCTAATACTGTGTGAACTCTCCTGGTGAGCTCTCTTTATCCCTGAATCAAGGAAGGAAGGTACAAGGCTGCCTATTTGTGTGTGTGTGTGCACGCGTGCGCAGACTTGTGGTAGGACGAATCTCCAAATATGGCAATTTTATTCCCTTTCCTTTTAGGTATAAAATGGGCGATAGGCCTTTGGCCTAAGGTAGGAGCTCAAGAAGTTGCTGCTTCAGTTTTCACTCTAGGAGAAATTTTCAGCCTTTTGTTTCTTGTAAAGAATTTGATGCAGAAAACCCACGTTGCCTAGTACACGAGGAGCATAAGACTGTGTTTAGACCTCAGGAAGCCAAACTTTGTGGAACAGACAAGAAGGGAGACTTTATAGAGGAATCATCACAGCTTCTGTACTGGTAGGACTGACATACATGGGTCCTGCAAGGGTCTCTGTGCTCAGGTAATGCTGAAATGACCTCAAGACTAAGGGAGGCAGGTGGAGAAAGAAAACTCAAAGAATTCTCTTCTCTGAGTGGAAGAAGCATGGATGTAGCACAGTAACCTTCTAAGCCATCTTCCAAATGAAAAATTGGTCCAAGTCAACATGTGACTCCTCTCTCTAAAAGCCCCCACTGGCTAAAGAAAGGCAGTCTTCTTGGAGATGGAGAGTGAGAGTTCTGCAACTGGTAGTCCTGGGCTCGAGCCCTAGCACCACGTAGTCGCTCTGTAACTTGGTACACTTGATTTAACCTCTCCATGCCTCAGTTTCCTCTCCCTCTCATTAATTTAATGATGTCTCCCATATAAGGTTGCCGTAAAGTAGAAAGTACCTTGTACATATAAGTTCACCAGGTAGAGGTGTGGGCCCTTAACTCTTGGCATAGTGACCTGGTCCTCATGCCATCTTCATCAACACTGGCATCTTCTGTTCCAGCCAACAGAGCGACTAGGTTCCTGAGTATCACAGACGGTTTCAGAAGGCCAAGCTTTGATTCCTGCTTTCTTCCCTGAGCGTGTCTCCTCAAACCTTTTCAGACATTATTTGCAGAACATCAGCTTTCTTGCCCTCATTTGCTTACCTTCCTGCCCATCCATAAGAGTCCATGAGCTCCACAGAAGCAGGGACCCTGGCTTAGTTGTCTTGGTCCAAGCTCAGGGCCCAATGTATTATGAATAGTAGGGAGCGTTCTTTCAGTGGGGGTGCGGGAGGGGGTGGTGGTGGTGGTGGTGGTAATGGTTGTAATAGAAATACTGAACCAGCACTAACATTAACAATAATAGCTAATATTTATTGCTTGGGTAAGCACCTCACTTGTATCCTCTCACATAATTTTCACAACAGCACTTGAGGCCTTTATTATTACTATCCTCATGAAAATTAGGCAGTGTGATGCAGAGAAGTCAGGTATTTTGTACAGTGTGCCACCTCCAGTAAACGGCAGCTGTGGGACTTGGGTCCGTCCAATCCAGAACTCGTGCTCTTAGTTCTTAGTGTGCTAGAACTCATTTGTGGTAAGAGTCATGAGGGACAGGGCAGTTAATTGTGGGCAAAAGTCTTTTCACAGAGAATTTTAAAACTTCAGTGTTAGAAAATGGCTGGGCTCTCTCTTCAGATATGCCTTTTAAATCAAAGAGAAGAATATAGGAGTCAACATATTTACAACAATAATCCAATGCTGTTAGACTGCAGCCTGAGGGAAGAGTCTTGGAGGAGTTCACATCCACCTTTAACCATGAAGCATCATTGTTTATAAATGGAAAATTTGGAGGTGCATGTTTTCTTTATCCTAGAGACGAGCACACTGACAAAGCTGGACATCCATTTTGTCCTCCATAAATGTCCTCTGATTTTCTGTTTCTCTGAAACAGCTTGCATCCATCTGGGACTCTCTGGATTCCTGGGAGACTTCAGGTACCCCACCCCAAGTCTGCAGAGTAGCCTTGGGACATCACCTTAAAAGATGTTCATTACACAGATTTATGAGGTGACTGTCTCAGACCCCTTCATTGCAGTTTACAGCTTGTCTGTAGCAGCCAATGAGGCGAAATGCCATTTATTGATGAGCTATACTTGAAAAGTGTGAAGATTTGTGGGAAACAGACATATTGTTGATGGTGGAAATATTGAGAGGAAGTGCTGAGAAGAGAAATGGCAGGAGACTGTTAAAGCTAACTGGCATTTATAGACTGGCCAGGGTTCCCAAGTGGCTCAAATCCAAAGGTCAGCAGCCCCTGTTATGGACGGCTAATCATTTACATTCCAGGTGATTTCCACCACATACCCTGAAGCATTTTAGCCTTTTTTTCCTCAGTTTTTTCTATATATTTTGATGTCCTTTGCCAGTGGTTCTTGAACCACTGTAGGTCATGGGCCTTTTTCAGAATCTAAGGAACGCTGTGGACTTCCCTGACTTCCATACACTTGAAATGTGAATTCTCATATACACACATTTCTCCACACAAAAGTGTTCAGAGATCCTGTTTGGTCAATCCATGGATCATCTAGAAATCTGAACATCTTTCTCATCTATCCTCCTGTTACATTAGGCATTGATATGTCTAGTAATCTTTGGCTACTCTTTCCTTCATAGTGAGAGGAATAGGGGGTGTCTGAAGAAAAAGCCATATATGCCATTATCTTTCTTATCACCCAAGTCTTCTTTATGCAAATAAAATTTGTTAGGCAGCATTTTTTTTCACATTGAGCAGAAACTGCCCTTTTGCCCAAAGGCTTCTGGAAAATTACTAATAATGGAAACTTACAGCCACTCTCATCCATAAAGGAATCACATAAAAGACATCTTATGACTTTCTTATGGCTTATTAAAATCTACATTATTTTGCCCAACATAAAGCCTTTAAAGCTTAAACAGTAGATTGGGAGATTACAGTGTGTGTATGTGTATATAATGAGGTTAAACTTTTGGATTTCATTATATACGGTGTTTCATAGTTCTATAAGCTGCTGGGAGCAATATGCCAGAAATGGTTTGGCTTTTACAATGTGGATATATTAGGTTAAAAGCTTACAGTTCTGAGCTTCAGGCTTCAGAGGCTTTCTCTCAGCTTTTGTGTTCTGTTGACTTCAGCTTCTGGCTCCTGGGGACTTCTCTCTTAGCTTCTGGGTTCCTCTCTTTCTCTGCAGCCTTTTTCAGTATTTCTGGTTTTTTACTCCTCCATTTATAAAGGACTCTGTGTTCTGTTGATTTCAGCTTCTGGCTCCCGGGGACTTCTCTCTCAGCTTCTGGGTTCCTCTCTTTCTCTGCAGCCTT